>CAIGRL010234047.1:0-11872 GCA_903798325.1 Fraxinus xanthoxyloides
TTAAGGATTGGTAATCCTTATTTGTAAGTTACTATTATAGTGCATTTGGCCTTGCTTATGACGGAGAGTTTGGTAACAGGGACGTAGAACACATTGTGTATCGAACCCCATTAAATCGGTTAGTTATCTTTACATTATCGCACTTTACCTTACATTGTGCTATATTTATACTTGAATTAAGTTATCAAATTTGCATATTTAATTCTCATATCGTACTCTACATCTATATCTTGTGTATCGAATTGTTTTGAGACTAAGTTTCAAAAAAGTTTCAAAAACCAATTCACTCCCCTCTTGGTTAGTTATTCTTGAGTCATCAACATTCTCGGCAACCCGTTGATAGGTAACCTAGCATGATTCATGTTCTATTCGAGGAATAGACTCGAATGCACACACCTAAAAGAAGATGTATAAGTTATATAGAAATATTGAAAATCGAATAAAAATAATGTCTAAATCACAAGTTTTGACCATTTACTTGTATCGCTAGTGGAAATCCCCACAAAGAATATTTGGGTTTCGGATCCTTCGACACTCTAAAGAATGCATGTACCGTAGATATAAATTTTTTAGTTCCCCATGGATATGCATTGAATGGCTCCAAATCATCAACTATATCTAACGTGCAAAGATCTATAGATGTATTTTTTTTTCTTTGGACCTCAATACAGTCTCATATATAAACACTAAACCCAGTTTGTGTTTATCATCCATGTCTTGTATCTCTTTTTCAAATGCCTCATTTAATTCTTTAGGTGTAACCTTGTTAGATGTTGGAAAATATTTATTTCTTAATCTACCATTTTCATTTATCTGGCTTTCATACTCCTCATTTGTAGAGTTTAATCCAATGACGAGCATAAACTCGTATTGGGAGAAACGAACAACTTTCTCCAAGCCTAAACAAAACCACAATTAATCCTCATTGATAGAGACAATCCTTCGTAACAATAGGTTGTGAATTAATTGAGCAGATATTTTCATGTTCCTAATATCATACAGTTTACCAAAGCACGGCTTCAAGAACATCTCCTTATGAACATCATCTAATGCTTCATATACTTTTTCAACATTCGACACGTTACAACGTGTTGTAACCTTTGCATCACGGTGATCACCAATGCTGTATATGTACGTCATCCTGCAAATATTCATAGCATTGGCAACGATCATTTAATTTCAAGGAAATATTTTTCTCGTATACGTAAATAGATGAAAAGTCCCTCAAAAATTCATCCATATCCATCCATAACAACCAAAGTCTTCAAGAGTTAGGAAAATCAACAAACGACAAAATGCTAGAAGATTCTCATTTTCCATTTCACTATAAGTGCTAAACCTATTTCAATAAATCAATAAGAAAATAGATTAATCAACCCAGCACTTCAATTTTCAATGCTAGTTAAAGCTTAACAGTTTCATGCTAATACCAATCGCTTTAGTAAAGCCAAAACTTTTACTTGCTTAAATAGCAAAGAGCCTAAAATTCCAGTGAATGAGATAAATTAGATACAAAATGGGGAAGCAAAAATGATCTAGAGCTTTCCATTCTCAACAAACTTTTACAAGCACTCAAGGCATAGCTGAGTACAAAACAAGAAAATCAATTTTTTCATATTCAATAGACAATGAGAAACTAATAGAAATTCAAACTATAATATGATTTTTTTCTCTAAATTCAAAACATATATCACACTATAATACAAAGTAGCAGTAACTAAAAATTACAAACATAATACTTAAAATTAGACCAAATTCCAGTAATTAACTTAAAGAGAGAATAGAAAATAATAATAACAACATAAAATGGATGTTGTTGTTTAACAAGTACACTCACTAATAAGAACTCATAATTTAGTTTTTGATCACTCATATTCTTTGGTGATTAATGAGCTTCTGATATTGCCTTTTGAGCAAGCAAATGAGAATGGCCTAACTGTTATGTTGATGTTGTAGACAAATATGCTCGTAAATCAGTTTTTTGGTTTTTAAACCGCCCTGGCAGCTGACCATGGTTGGTGGGTTATGGAGAGGAATAATGAATATGTGGAACAATTGGTAAAACTTTCTAGATTTTAGAGTGATAAATGGTGGGCTGATATGCATTTTAGATTAGTTTCATGACTATTTCAGTAACCATTGGCGACATGTTGTCAAAATATGTCGTCATTTAAACCTTCTCTGGAAATGCAGCATACTCTTCACTTGAAGAGTCCATGAGCGACGAAAGACTTCTCCTAACTAAAAATCATTAAAAGTCGAGCACATGAGAAGTTTTATGTGACGAATGATTCAAATTTACCTCGGTATATGCAATTTTTTGCTCAATCCTTCCTCGCGCCTTGAATATTTCCTCACGCCATAAATAGTGGTGGTCGTTAAAATTAGATAGCTACAATTGAAGTTTACAAATTGCCGTTCAATTTATGAAGGTTTGAAGGTTGAAGCTCACTGCTTCTTCTTCGTTGCAACCTGGTGTTATCTTTGAAATTTGGGAGCCATTTTTTCTCTTTAGGGTTGAGGGTAAAAATGAAAATAGAAAATGAAAACCCTTTAAAAAAAGGGAAAAAGCAGGTCAAAGGACAAAAAAAAAAACTTTCAACTGGGGTCAAAAGGCCCATTGCCACTATTCTCATAAATATATCTCTCATTGTTTTTTTAAACTTGTAATTGTTATTTGTTAGCTTTTTGCCGGATGGTGGTTATGAAGGAAACGAATCCTGATGTTTTTTATTGAGAAAATAATTTTATTTTCTCTGTTGGAAATTGATTTGAACTTGTTCTTGCTGTTGAATAGAAAACTTCAATTTTTTAATGTGCAATATAACTTTTGTGCCTCAACTGGAAATCACCTGAAACTATTGTGCTATTTTTGTTTGAGCCCCATTTTTCTTTCCAGAGAATGCATTTTGGAATAGCCGATTGATGGAGAACGTGTAATTGAAAAATAAGGAAAAATTTTGGGTTTACGTGTAATATTATTTTATTGAAGAATACGTGGTTGAAAATAAGAGGGAGAAAAATATATTTTGAAAATAATGGAGATCAAACAAGCGTTTACACTTTTTTTGGAAACGACTGTTATAAAACCATTTCAGAATAAGTCTCGAATTTGCTGCATATCTGAATTTCCTTTTTAATGTAACATGTTGCTTTCTTTATATATACTGCATTATTAAAGCTCTGATTTGTTACAGTCTTTGTCTTGTTGCATTTTGTGAAGATGCTATCCAAATTTGCATTTCGGAATTGGATTACAGGAGCATCATGTGAAAACTAGTCATTGTTGTGCCTTTCTTGTTGTGTTTTGGGACCCGGACAAACCAGCAACTTGAGTGGTCCATCAAGGGAAATGCGGCTAGGTGATATTTTCGATCCTCCTCCACTGGAAATGTCACAATTGTCTATTGATCCGTTGCCTCGACCGTTGCTAGGCCTGAGCCTCTCAAAACTTACATCCTTCCACTCTTGTAGACTTCGCTCTCTTTCCATAAATAGAAAATCTCAGTGAAGCAGAATTCTTATCGTGTTGCTGGTCGACAAATAGTGTCTATCCTTTCATTATTACATATTGTTGTAAACAAAGCTGATACCAAAATTGCTCTTTTACCACTTGTTGTAAAACAAATCACGGGATTGATATGTTGAAATTATATGACAAATAATAATAAAGTATATGATCGAGCAAAAAATAATAAAGATAAGAAATATGATAGAGAAATTAAGAAATTTTATTGACTCGAGAATAACAGAGAAGGGAGAAAAATTGCAATAGATTATATAGTTCTAGCAATCTATTTTCTCACACTTCTTAAATTGTATAGAAAAATCTAATATTTATAGGAAACATGTAGAGGACGTCCAAACTTGAATTCTTCTTGACGTGCACTTCAATTAAAAAATTTCAATACTTCAAACACTTCAACAAAGGAATTCAGATCATATCCAAATTCCAACAATCTCCACCTTGACACGAATTCGACCAAGGAATAAACTGACTTCTTCAACAATAATCAAAACTAATTTCTCCAACCAAACACAAAATACTTCAACTCTTCCAAATAATCCAAACACTACTCTATAAAAGCATCTTAGATTCCCAAAAAATCATAGATTTTAAAATTCACCAAATTGGACCGTAACACACCCAAAGCAGAATCAAATTCAAATATTTTTAAAGAAGGTATCTTACTAGATTGTACATATTCTATTACATTTAAAGCATGCTCAACAAAATCAGCATTCTCATACCATTTTCCACTGGGTTCGTCCATAACAATTGAATACAACGGCACTGTAGGTAATGGTGGCAAAGCGACATTATTCATATCTTCTAAACTCTACTGAGCAATGTTCTTCAAATCCGACCATTTACGAGCTCCTAAAGATATTGTACCAAACTGAATGTCCACCACGGTACTGAACATATGTTGATTGACTCTTCTAGATTCTGTATAACCCTGCAAGTTGTATAACTTTTTCCGTCCCTCCAATACAATTTGGGGACCCTTACAAAGTTTCAAAACTCCACATCCACCAAAGAATTCATAACCCTTTAAATCAATTATAGAAGATATTCTTCGTCAAATCTAGAACATGTCGAACCTAGCCAAGTGTTATAATTGTCCCATTCAAAAGCTTCAATCTGACTCTACCAACTCCAGCAACCCGACAAGATGCGTTGTTTCTCATAACCATGACACCTCTGGAAACAATTTCATATGTAGTAAACAAGTCCTTATTAGGACACATATGAAACACACATGCTGAATTAAGAATCCAATCATCTTCCGGTTTAGATTCAATATCAGAAATAGCTAAGAGATATCCATCACTTACAACGTTCTCCGCGAGGTCTGCTTCGCTTGAAGTATTTGAATATCTACTTGTCTTCATCCTTTCTTTATTCTTCAATTTGTAGCAATCTTTCTTGAAGTGTCACTTTTTCTTGCAGTAGTTACAAATCTGATTACTGAACTTAGACTTCGATCTGCCTCTTTCAGAACCACCATGAGNCACATATGAAACACACATGCTGAATTAAGAATCCAATCATCTTCCGGTTTAGATTCAATATCAGAAATAGCTAAGAGATATCCATCACTTACAACGTTCTCCGCGAGGTCTGCTTCGCTTGAAGTATTTGAATATCTACTTGTCTTCATCCTTTCTTTATTCTTCAATTTGTAGCAATCTTTCTTGAAGTTTCACTTTTTCTTGCAGTAGTTACAAATCTGTATACTGAACTTAGACTTCGATCTGCCTCTTTCAGAACCACCATGAGCAACCAGGTCATCTCTATCTATGGTCTCATAAACCAAATGTTTCATCTTCTCTTTTGAATATAAAGTATCATACACCTCCTCCATGGTGAGAGTATCACGATTGTACAAGATCGTGTCTATAAATGAAGAAAACGAAGTGGGCAACGAACACAATGGGATCAAGGTCAAATCTTCTTCATCATACTCTACTTCTAAAGTTTCTGAATCAGTGACGATCTCTTTAAATACAGTCATGTGATCTTCAAATGGTCCTCTTTTTGCCATTCGATGAGAGTATGAACATTGTTTAAGGTTCAACTTGCTTGTCAGACTTTTAGCATACACAGTTACTTCAACTTCAACCATAAAGCAACTGCTGAATTCTTCTTCAAAACTTCCTAAAGAATTGTATTTGATAGATGAAGATGAATGTGAGAAACTGTCTTCTTATCTTTAAGTAATTTTCTCCTCTATAGTCAAAATTGTTAACATTTTGTCAATTCTCAACAACGCATCATCCAAATCCAGCTGCGCAAGTACTACACGCATCTTAACTTCCCAAAGCAAGAATCTAGTGTTCCAATCCAAAAGCGAAATGTCATACTTCATAGAAGTCATCACGAACAAATCAAACCTCTTACGGAATTGCTGGACCTAGGCTCTGATACCACTTGTTGTAAACAAAGTCAATACCAGAATTGCTCTAATACCATTTGTTATAAAACAAACCAGCGGATTGATATGTTGAAGTTATATGGCAAATAATAATGAAATATATGATCAAGCAAAGATTAATAAAGACAAGAAATATGACGCTGGAATTAAGAAATTTTATTGACTGAAAAATAATGTACAAGAGAGAGAAAAAATTATAATAGATCCTATAATTCTAGTAATCTGTTTTCTCCCACTTCTTAAATTATATAGTAGAGCTTAATATTTTATAGGAAACATGTAAGGGACGTCCAAACCCTTTTAGTGGAGTTGTTGATGAAATAGGATGCCAAAAAATCGAATCCAAAACGAAATAGGAGAAGAAAATGCGAAAGAACAGGACAAAACAGGTGGAGGTGTCGTAGCACTAGGTTATCTCAAATTCTTTTTCAAGTTCAATACCGATTTCCAACTCCCAATGAACTTTTAAAATAAAATCTCAACTTGACATAGGACTTAAATAGCATTCCAGACTTGAATTCTTCATAATGTGCATTTCAATTAAAAATTTTCAATACTTCAAACACTTCAATAAAGGAATTCGGGCTACACCCAAATTCCAACAGTTATCTTGTTGCTTCTTGCAATGGTGGATAAAACTATTTTCAAAAATTGATTTTTTCATGTAATATGTTATGAGTCTCTTGAAATGGTCTACTCAATCAAGTGCGAGCACCCTTTGGCAACAATTGTTCAGATACAATAAGATGAATAGTAGATAGCAAGAGAACGTTTCATACGTCAATGCAGTTACTGTTAGAGCTATTTTTTCTCTTAAATTCCCAAAAGTGGACGTCACAATAAAGGATAAATTCCTTGTCATGTGCTTTTATAAAATTCTTTTTAGTCGACAACGTGAACGAAAAGTGATTGCGTCACTTTTTAATTTAAATTTGTCACCTTTTTTTAATTTTTGACCTTTTTTTTTTTTTGAATTTCTATCATTTTCAACTTATAGATGCTTGTGTGCCCAAAATGAAATTATGTTCTATGTTTGGTTAATACAATCAAATCATAATCACAAAGAGACGATATGTAAAATAAATAAATTATCCCCTTGATCTATTATAAGATTTTGGTTGATGTTTATCACTTTTTAAAGTGTTTCAAAATTTTTTTTTTATTTCCGTCTCTTTCAATTTATAGGGTGTTGTCCTCTTAAAATAAAGTTATATTCTATATTTAGTTAATAGAAGTGAAACAGAATCACAAAGATGCAACATGTAGACGAAAATCAACCACATTTAAATCCATTCTAAGGTTTGTCATTTTTTTGAATTTCCATCATTTAATTGAATTGGTCCATATTTAATGTTATAGAAACAAAGATCATTTATGACCTATTTGAGCCCCATTTATATTAGAAGATTGGACTTTGGAATAATAGATTGATGGAGAATTTGTGGTTAAAAAATAAGGAAAAAATTTAGGTTTGCTATAATATTATTTTATTGAAAAATGTGTAGTTGAAAAAAAAAAAGAAAAATGTATTTTGAAAATAATAAGAATCAAATAAGGGCTTAATCTTTCTTAAGCATGCCAGTTGTCGGAGTAAATATCTATCAAATTGAAGAAACCAACGTTAGCCAACCTATCCAAAATAGGAATAACTGTCAACCACAGGAAATGCCTAGAAGACGATTACCTCTTGAAGTGATCCAAGGTGCCATTATAATGAGGACAAGCCCAGGGAAAGATTCATTGAGCGTTGACGAAGGGCCGATGACTTGATCGAGGACAAAGCGAGTGAAAGAAGCTATAGCATTGCTCGTTCAAACTACAGTTGACAATATGGCGATCGTGACGAAGAATGGAGCAAATTACATGTGGGGTCGAGGCCGGAATCAGAATGGATCAACTTAATAGAAGCCACGGGAGAAGGAGACGAAACGGGGACCGCATAGTTACTCAAGCTATGCGGTCGCATAGCCACTTACCAAAACTGATTTGGGTCGAACTAAAGACTCCATGTGACCACAAGCCAGATGCCCATGCGGTCGCATATAGCAAATTCTGGCCGGATTATTTTGTTTTCCGCGTTTTTTCCTTATTTGATAGAATCCTATGTTTAGTTAATCTCCTACCATATTTATGAGATTCCACACGTTTTTACCTAGTTTTAGGAGTTTAGTATAAATACCAAAAACATTTATTATACAAAGACTTTTGACAATTTATTATTTGAGAGACTATAACTTTCCATTGTTCTTCAATTGAACAACGAATCGAATTTATCAAGATTTAATTCTTGTGGCGTTCAAACATTGGATCGTGGGTTCTTCATTATGTAATCAAGGGGTTCAATGCATCTACGTTATCGTTGGGTTTTTTGGTTCACTTCGTTGGGTTCAAATCCAAAATCGGGTTATTAATTGGCGTTCTTGGGTTCCTCATCAATCTCGTTGAGGATTTCGTAGTCACCATTGTGACGAAGTTCGCATCAGTTGGTATGAGAGCTTTGTCTCCAATTTAATCAGGTTATATCCTTTATTTTCTTTGAATCTAATTCCGTTTTCCTTAGTTTCTTCGTGTTCTTGAGTCGTTCTTCGTTTTGAGTTCCTAGATCCATATTTTCCTTGTTGGTAGTATAATTGTGTTTAAAAAAAGAGTTACTGTTCATCTGTAAAAAAAAACTACTGTTCACGTAAGTTTTGTTTGATTTACTACCAACATTACTACGAACTTTAGATCTTCATTTAGATCTTGTCATCCAAGTTGTGTCAAAACTCATATTTGAAATTTCCCTTGGGTTCATCAAACTTGTCAATTCCAATTCTATAATCCTCTTGAGTCACATTCATCATCACATTCGGTTTTGGAGTCACAAGTTTGATCAGGTAAGTTCATTGTTGTCTTTGGAAGCACTTGGTGAAAGCATTGAGTGGTAAAAGGTAGAAGGTGAGATTATTAGAGGGTAAAAGCCAATTGAGTGATTCCGAGTGAACTTGGTGAGGCAAAAATTGAGAGAATGTCCGATATGGAAGGTTCAAATTCCAGCCAAAATGGTAATCAGACCAATGTGCAGCATGACAGGATGGATCGGTTTGAGCGGTTTGGAAGATGTACCTCACGATAGGAGGATGGGTAGACGAGTTCCTAGGATGGATGAGACTGAGACCGGTAGTGAATGGGGTGAAGATAAGTATGAAGGGAATGAGACGGATGAGGCATAGAGGATATATGTTTGAACGACGAGGTAGAAAGAACAATGGTGGTAAAGTTGATGGTAATTTGGGTAATGTAAAGATGGCGATTCCACAATTTAAGGGTAGGAGTGATCCCGAGGCACATTTAGAGTGAGAGAAAAAGGTGGAGCTGATTTTTATTGCCATAACTATTCGGAGGATAAGAAGGTGAAAATTGTGGTGTTGGAATTCACTGATTATGCCGTCACTTGGTGGGATCAAGTGGTTACTTCACGGTGTCGAAATCGGGGGAGGCCTATCAATACTTGGGATGAATTGAAGGCAGTGATGAGAAAACGGTTTGTACCTAGTCATTACTATAGAGAACTCCACCAAAAACTGCAGATGTATCAAAGGTCGAAGAGTGTAGAAGACTATCATAAGGAGATGGAGATTTTGATGATTAGGGCAAATGTAGAGGAAGATCGAGAAGCTACTATCGTTAGGTTCTTGAATGGGTTGAATAAGGAGATCGCTAATGTGGTGGAGTTACAACGTTATGTGGAGTTGGAAGATATGTTGCATGTAGCCATGAAGGTGGAAAGACAGTTGAAGAGAAAGGGGACTGCGAGGTAGCTGGTGAACGCTTCGTCTTCTAACCCGAATTGGAAGTCGGGTAGGAAGGTAATAAGCTGAATGGAGCAGTAGCTAAAGGAAGGAATGAAATGCAGAGGGAAAAAGAAGAATGTGCTAGCAAACCCATACCTAAGATGGATCCACAGCAATCAAGGAGCATGGACATAAAATGTTTCCGGTGTTTGGGAATGGGATACATTGCTTGTCAGTGTCCTAACAAAATAGTAATGATTTTATGGGATAATAGAGAGGTGGTGAGTGAGACTTAGGGAGAATATGACGACATGCCGGCATTGGAATATGTTGATAAAGAGGAGAAAGTGGAATATTCCTTTGGGGAGCTATTGATCACAATGAGAGCTCTTAACACTCAAGTCCAGGCGAGTGATACGGAGCAGCAACGGGAAAACATATTCCATACCCGGTGCCACGTTTACGATAAGGTATGTAGTTTAATCATCCATGGTGTTAGTTGCACAAATGTAGTTAGCACGACCTTAGTTCAGAAATTGGGATTAGTATTATTTAAACACCCTAGGCCTCATAAATTACAATGGTTAAATGAAAGTGGAGAAGTTAGGGTGAATAAATGAGTGATGATTGATTTCTCGATTGGGAGTTATAGTGACAAGGTTGTATGCGATGTGATGCCTATGTATGCTAGCCATATTTTGTTGGGAAGACCATTGTAGTATGATAGAAAAGTTACACATGATGGGTATAGGAACCAGTATAGCTTTGTGAAGGAGGAAATGTCTATTACTCTTGTGCCATTAACACTGGTACACATTTATGAAAACCAAATTAAACTGAGAAATGAAGAAGAGAAAAGAGCAAAAGAGTCTAGAAAGAGGAGAGAAAACAGTGAGCTAGTGAGTAAGATAGAAAATGTTAAGGTGGCCGAGAGTGGGAAAAAGAGAGAGAGGCCACAAGAGAGGAGAGAGAACAATAAGCTAATGAGTAAGAGAGAAAATGGTGAGGTGGCTGAGAGTGGAAAAATGAGAGAGAGGCCACATAAGAGTAGAGGAAAAAGAGCCAGTTGAGAGGAGAGAAAAGCCGAAAGAAAACTTTTTTGCAAAGGGGAGTGGATTGAAAAAGGCCATAGTTAGTAAAAGACAAGTGTTGTTGTTGGTATAGAAGGAGTCACTCCTCAACTTTGAGAAATCTCACACACCCCTCCCTAGTTTGTTTAAGTCTTTATTGCAAGATTTCAAAGATGTGTTTCCGGAGGACATGCCAAGTGGATTACCACCAACTCGAGGCATCGAGCACCAAATCGACTTCATCCCTGGAGCTGTCATTCCAAACCAACCAGCCTACCAAAGCAATCTCGAGGAAACAAAGGAGCTTCAAAAGCAAATGGAGGAGTTGATGAGAAAATGTTATGTGAGGGAAAGCATGACCCCATGTGCTGTACCTGTCCTATTGGTGCCAAAGAAGGATGGAACGTGGAGGATGTGTGTGGACTGCAGGGCTATCAATGACATAATGGTAAAGTATCATCACCCTATACCTAGGTTAGATGATATGCTGGATGAATTGCATGGTGCTTGTATTTTTAGTAAGATTGATCTTAAGAATGGGTACCATCAAATTCGTGTGCGGGAGGGTGATGAGCGGAAAACGACATTTAAAATTGAATATGGATTGTATGAGTGGTTGGTTATGCCGTTTGGTCTCACTAATGCACCGAGCACTTTTATGTGATTGATGAACTATGTTTTGCGTGCTTTCATAGGTAAATTTGTTATAATTTATTTCGATGACATCTTAATCTATAGCAAAACCTTAGATGAGCATTTGGAACATTTAAATTGTGTGCTTGTAGTGCTAGGGAAAGAACAATCGTACGTTAATCTTAAGAAATGTACCTTTTGCATGGAAAATATTGTCTTTCTAAGATTTGTGGTTGATACTAATAGGGTAGAAGTGGATGATGAGAAAATTAAAGTTATTAAAGATTGGCCAACACCTAAAAGCATAACTGAAGTTAGGAGTTTCCATGGATTGGCTAGTTTTTATAGGCTGTTTGTAAAGGATTTTAGCACAATCACGACACCACTAACTGAAATTGTTAAGAAAAGCGTATGTTTTCATTAGGGGTGATGTACAAGAGCATGTATTTAATACTAT
>CAIGRL010234051.1:0-10379 GCA_903798325.1 Fraxinus xanthoxyloides
TATTTTATTTTATCCCTAAAACAAATTATGCAAGCATAAAAGACAAAGTGTTATTATTAATAAAATATTAAGCATAATTGGACTTGACTTGTATGTGACAGACATAGTTAGAATTAGAGAGACCGCTAGGAAGACAACGACTAGTAGGGTTTTCTAAACCATAGGGCAACTGTTATCCAAGCCCATGAGAATTATGAGGCAGACCCGACTTACACACTTATTGAGCATGTGGAGGAAGTCTTCGCTAGGTGGACTGCGACAAGGGGTTAGGACATGAGGTTGCACCTCTTCAAGCTTTTAACAATCTTATCCACACATTACCACCTCAGTGGGAAGACATGGGCATTGTGGTTAGGGACGAAATACTAAATGGTAACCCTCCGGAACACCCAGAAACGATTGAGTTCAAGTTGTGCTGTGAAACCTTTCTAAATAGGTGGATTTCTACTCTCGAACCTGAACTTGAACCAAATGAGGACCCAGAAGAGGAGCCGTATTATGAATCTGATTCAGAGCCAAGGGACGAGCATGAGTATATACCAGGACTAGAGCTAGAACCAGAGCACGAGCCAGGGTTGGAGCTAGACCCTAAACTAGAAGTTGACCAGGAATCTGAGCATGAGTCATGTATATCGTTGGATGGTGAAGCCCCTCCATCTAAGCTACGTAGGATTCAAAATGTTTGGACAGTGAAGGTGAAGACTAACAACCTAGATATGGTTTAGTTAAAATAAATGTTTTCGTTTTCCCCAAAAAAAAATTGTATCCAGTACTTGGAATAATCCGTAGGTTTTCTTCATCGTCTACAATCTAATTCTTCCAATCGTCCTTCATGTATCCTAGGATTTAAAATTTTATGAAATTGAGTTTTTCATTCGAATATATTGAGATGTTGACTATTTTTAAGATGAAATTTATTTGGTGGATTTAAAGGAAATGACACGTCAACCAACAAAGCTGCTATGTTTAAGGATTTGTTGAGAGCTGTGCAAGACCTTGGTAGGCAGCAAACACAAGCGCTTCCCCAGAATGCATAGAATAACTCCAACTCCACTAGCTCAGTCGTGGAATAGTTTTGTCGATACAAGCCCCCTACCTTTAACGGAGTTGCTGACCCTTTGGCAGCCGAGGAATGGATAAGGGGTTTAGAACGTATCTTTAAGCACTGCTCCTGCACCGATACCCAAAAAGTTTTATGTGCGGAGTTCATGCTAATTGATACAGCAGGACACTAGTGGGAGTCTGTTTCATGCACTAGGACTGAAGACAACAACGCGACCTCACTTGGGCAGGTTTCAAAGAGGAAGTTATGGGAAAATATTTCCCACGAGCCTTAAGAGATCGTAAGGAGACAGAATTTCTGCAACTTAAACAAGGAATGATGGCATTGGTTGATAATAAAAGGAAATTCGAACAACTTTCTAGGTATGTGACACATCTGGTGGATACAAAGCAGAAGAAAGCTAGAAGGTTCGAACTTGGACTACGCCCTAAGATTGGAGGAATCTTGGCATCGCATGAATTCACCATGTACAGTGAGGTTCTACAACGAGCTTAGGCAATTTTGAAATCGACTAGAAATTGATCAAACAATCTAGGAAAGTACTAAATTTTCAAGAAATATGAAAAGGAATGGGTTGAACAAAGGTAAGGGAAATGAACAAAGTAAGAGGGCTAGCTTTGAAAAGTGGGCCGGGTCAAGCAAGCGGAATAATGTTCTTACTCCACGTCCTAAGTGCAATAAGGCTCATAGAGGCGAGTGTTGGTATGAAAAGAATGTGTGCTATCGATGTGGAAAGTATGACCATATTGCTACTAATTGCTATAAGTCCTTACCAAAGCGGGACAATGAACAAGGCAAAAAAGGGGACTTCCAGAGTGTTTGCCTTAACCTAACAAGAGGCAATTGAGGATTAAGACATGATGGTAGATATTCTATCAATGTCTAAACTACTTGTTTATGTTCGTATATACTTCGAAGCCGCTCATTCATTATTTATATTATTACTAATTATCGTACTATTTATGAAGAAGCCGTTAGTGTTTTAGAAGTTACTACCCCATTAGACAATACACTTAACACCAGTCGATGACTAGGATAGTCAAGATGAGATGGAGGATTTTTTTTATGCCATCTTAGAAATAGATTGGGTGGGAAACTTTTATGCGACAATTCGATACTTTGAGAAGAATGTAATTTTTTTTTTTTAAGTTTGAGAAGAAGAGATCAAGGTCTTAAGACTTTTCACCTAGACAAGATAATCGCAGATGAAATTAATTTAAGGATGAGAGATTGTAACACCCCTAAATTTACAGAATAAAATTATTTATTTCATCTACTATTTATATTTTGAAAGTTAATGGACTAACGTGAGATATATAAAATTCAATTTTATTTGGGCCAAACATTTAATTATTGATACAATATTGATAAATATATCAATATTGGACTCATTGGATAGCTCGAAATTAATCATGTATATTATGCTCGAGAAAAATTCGATTCGAATAAGTTAGGCCCAAGATTTTTTCAGTTTATAAAAGTGGTTACTAATTGATATTTTTATTATTTAAATATTGTATTTTAAAAAGAAAGGTGTGTGAGTGTGCACGCGCACGCGTAGCTAAAAAAAGTATACATTTGTTTTAAAATGATTCATTGCCTTGATCTTGAGAAATTGATGGGAGTTGACAATTGGGTTTAGTTTAATATTATTTATTTGCCTTGATTTTAGGAATTGATAGGGATGTTTTTGTCCATGTTTAGATTCATAGGAAAGAAAATGATTTTAGTGAATTAATTATGTTAATATTATATGCAAAAAATGTGTTTTATTATTTAAATAAGCACCATTTTTACCTAATTTTATGCCATTAGGAGTTTCATTATTTAATTAGCACCAATTACGCCTAATTAGGTGCCATTAGATTTAAGGAATTGGCCGATATATATACACAACTTTTGCGATAGGTTTGGCCCCACGTTGAAGCAAAATAAATCCTAAATTCATAAGGTATCCAAAATTTTGTTGTATTTGGCAATCATTAGTTAACTCATATTTTATTTTAGAATATAATTTCGACTTTTTCTTGGCACTTATACAAGACAACAGCAAAAAGGTTTTCGGAACGTGAATTTCTTACTTTCTTCCAACAATTCTATTATCAAACGATCTAGGACACTACGTGCAATTTGTTATGTCCTTGCAATGTTATAATTTTTTTACGTAATTTATTTCATAAAATGCTAATTGACATGCTGGTTTCAATGAAATGAAATGAAATGTGAGATTTCTTTCGGGTTTTCCCAATATGTTGCATAGAAATCTATTAGAGCATTCGATTGATCTCCAATTTTTAACATTTCATGTTTGATTGGTCAACGTGGATGGTGGTTGGGCGGTGTGCAGGTTGCCAAGTAATAAATTTTCAAGAAAAACATTCTATAATAAATTTTGTTAAGTTGTTCCATGTTTTTACGTTTTTCCATTTAATGTTCTTAAATTCTTGACATTACGTTTTATTCAATTCCGTATATTAAGGTTCAAATGATTTAAATTCTCAATTAAATAATTTCACTTTAAGTATGATTATGAAATGGTATCGATAATACCCTAAAGTTTAAGTCAATAAAATTTGGGGCGTTATAACAAATGAATAATGTTATATAAGTACTCAAGGTATACTCGGGCAAAATCACAAATAAAAAATGCATACAAGTACTCCGAGCATTCTTGGGTAATGAAAGATGTACAAATGATAAGATCTAGCTACCAATTTTCATAGTCTCATATTGAATCAAAACATGCGGATACAAAGAGAACATAACTTCGTATATGTGTGTTTTGATTCTTCTAACTATGTAATCAACTTGCGGTCTAAGATCCTCAAAAATCTTTCGATTCCGAGCCGTCCATAAATGCTAAATGGTATTAACAAGTGCAATTTGCATCGCCTTACTCTGTCAGTTGTCCCTCAAGCCGTCTTCTTGATCCATTTCAGTGCACTTGGTAATTTAGATATTGATTGTCTAATTCCAAGCCAAATTCTAATCTTTAGCCAAACGGCAGCGCTAAAATAATAGGCAAAAAATAGATGTTGCGACGTCTCTTTATTAATTTCACAAAAATAACAAGCTTGATCTATCTCCATATGCATAAGCTTGTCCTTAGTAGGCAATTTGGACTTAGTTCCAAGCCATAAGATGAAAGCATGCTTCGGAGTGATGGAAGCATTCCATACAGTTTTTACCCAAACTACTTTCGGCCCATTCAACCTAAAGAAATCATATGCTGCTACAATGCTAAATCATCCATTGATGACCCAAGTTCCCAACCTACGTGTAGCTGCCCGTGTCTGTGCAGTAAGGCTGGCCGAAACCAGCCTGGTGCCTGTGTCAAAATTCGGTTCTGCCTGAGCCTGTGCAGTCTATCTAGCAGCCTCCTCCATACCTGTGTCCGCTTTCCCACCTGCTAGCTGAACTTGAGGCTATACAATCTGCCCAGCAACATCCTGCTACTTTTTAATCAGGGGAGAGTCATCTTTCTTTTTCAAATACTCCCAGATTTTAGCCCTACGCAGAAAAAATTGGTTTACACACCTAACCCAAAGAGTGTCCTTCTTGCTATGGATATTCCAAAGAGTTTTAGCAAGTAATGCCATGTTCCAATATTTCATGTCTCTAAATCCAAGTTCCCCCTCATCTTTCGGCAAGAAAATATTATTCTAAGCGACTAATGACTTATTGGATCCCAATAGAAAGTTACGACAATGCTAACAATCATTGATATAACCGCGAACGGAATAGGTAGAATAGAGAGCAAAAAACATTCAACACCTTAAATAACGACTCTCATTAGTTCCGCTTTCCCCCGCATAGGATAAAGAGGTCCTTGACCATGCTCCAATATAGGCCGTAATTTTGTTGATAAAGGAATCATGAGCTAACTTTAACTTCTCCATCGTAAGTAGAATTCCCAAATACCAAAATGGCATAGTACCCCTTGTCATATTAGTTAGGCGGTAAATGTCTTCCAACTCAATTCCAAATATACCCACCGTATAGATGTTAGACTTATTCACATTCATTCTAAATCCCAACATGTCCCCAAATTAGAGAAGCACTCCATCAAGATGCCAATCGAAGTGATATCCCCTCTAGCAAATAATATCAAGTCATTCACGAAAACTAAATGAGTTATCTTCAATTGACCACATTTAAGATGATAATTAAATTCACTTCCATCGGTAGCTCCCTTAAACATCCTTGAGAAATATTCTTCAAGGTAAAATAACAAACAAGAAAGGTAATAAGGGTCCCCTTGATGAAGTCATCTCCTTCCCTTAATGAATCCATAAAGATCTCCATTTAGGGAAATAGAATAAGTAGGCGAGGTAATGCACTCCATCACCCAACCAATGAACTTCATAGGGAATCCAAGACCTTCAAGCACACTATGAAGAAAATCACAATTAATCGTGTCATATGATTTCCTAAGATCGATTTTTAGGAGGCATCTAGGAGAAACTCTTTTGCGATTGTATTGCCTAAGAGGTTCTTGGGCTAGGTGTATGTTTTCCGTCATGCTTATTCCTTCCACAAAAGCGGCTTGCACTTGCACAATTATCGACCCAAGAATAGGACCCAATCGAGATGCAAGTTTTTTTGTAATGACTTTGTAGAATACACTGCAACATGCAATAGGCCTATAATCTTCCACGATGTTAGAGTGACTTGCCTTAGGCACAAGAGCAATAATCATGTTATTAGTTTGCTTAAGAAGTGATGAGGAGTTAAAAAACTCCTTCACCTCACAAATAAAATCACTACCAATAATTCCCCGTGCCTTCTTAAAGAAACAAGATGAGAACACATCCGGACACGGCAACTTATCATCACCAATAGAAAAAAGCGCATCCTTGATCTCTTGCTTCGAAAAATCCCCAATTAACCCCGAAGCAAGCTCTTCCGATAACATGGGATCCCTTCTCAAGACATCAACATTTAAAGGCTGCACTAGGCTGTTTTCCCTAGTAAACTACAAAAAAATTGCACAAATTCATCGGCCACTTCTTGCAAAGAAGTAGTAAAAGAGCTGTCCCATTTGTACACCGTAGCAATGTAGTTCCTTTTAGCATTCCTGTTCACCATAGACTGGGAGAATTTAGTGCATTTATCACTATTTTTTAAGTACTCACATTTGAATTTTTGGATGTAAAAGCTCCTCTCCGCTTCACATAAATCCATGCTCTCTTCCTCATATTTGCCACCCTACTTTGAAGTTCAATATTTAATGGATCATAATGCAATTTCAATTGCACCTCTTTCAAAGCCAATGTAGCCGTCTTGGTTCTAACGAAAATGTGAGTAAAATGTTTCTCATTAAACTTCTTAAATTCCCCCTTTAAGCCAAAAACTTCTTACAAAGAATGAATTGCTTCGTTCCCCGGACTTCAAGAACCCAACCATCTCATGAAAATTATCATGATTGATCCATGTATTGAAGAATCTAAAGGGCTTCATCTTACTCCTCTCAAGCCCAACAAGTAATACAACACAGTGAGTGATCCGAAAAGTACCCGAAGGAAGATAGTTCGCAAGACTATTAAACCCCGATTGTACCCAAGCATCATTCACCATAGCCCTATCAAGTTTTCTTTGCACCGAGTTATTAGTCCAAGTATAAAAACACCCAATAGATCTCACATCCATAAGTCCCAAGTTAATGCACGAGTTGGATAAATTCCTCACTTCATAGGGCGTAACATCCACCTCATTACTTCTATCATTAAAGTTGACCATGTTATTAAAGTCCCCCAAAATTAGCCACGGTGAGGAGCAACTAGTTCCAAACTCCATGATTTTGTTCCACAAGGACCTACGGTTGACGATAGTATGGAAGCTATAAACAAAGCTAACAAAGGTTGTAAGCGAGCTAACTTTGCAGGTGATAGAGTAGTGTTTAACTTGAGGAGTAATCTCCACCTCCCCCGCTTGGACTTTCCCGGGATTTCATAAAATCAAAATCCGGCCGGCTTGATGAGAATGGAAGTTGTTGATCTCGAGGAAACCCCCAAATTTGTTCCTCATCACACCGTTAAGCTTATGTTGGTCAAGCTTGGTCTCCAAAATTCCTATAACATCAATGTTGTGTTTTTTATGAATTCCGAACTCCATTTTGTTTTGTGGGCTGATTCAAACCCCTCATATTCCAAGAAATGATTTTCATGATATAACAAGATAGTTCCCTCTCTTGCCAAACTTTTTAATCATTTTCTTTCTCACAACAGTCTTTCCTTTCTGTTTTTCATTGCAATCGATGTTGCTTTCGGGCATACACAATTTGTCTTTATTTCCTGTGACTGAAATGTTTTCTAGGGCAGATTTTGCTGACTCCCAGGTGTGTCCACTTCAATTTGATGTCTGGACCTGGTAAGTTGTCCCATGTCTCACCGCCTTGGTTAGAGAGAGATGCTCTCAACTCTAGTGAGAGAAAGTCCCACTTGAGCGCCTTGGTTTCTTGAGAATTTTCCTGTGTTAGCTTGATTTTTTACCTTTCCTTGGTGGAAATTGATTTTAGCATTCAGCTCTCTACTTGTTTTTACTTAAGCTAGGTTTGATTGTGCAAAACTTTCCAGGGAAAATGGAAAACAAATTCCTACTTCCACTTTTGCCTTATTTGATACACTTTTTTTTTCAATGGAATTCATTTTCTTGGTTTGGCTTACACACTCACATTTTCCTTGGTTTTGTGGAAAACCAATTTCCACCAATTTGGTAGAAATTGATTTTTCAACTTTTTTTTGACAATTGAAAAAAGTTATATACACAACGGTAAAAAAAATTATCACTTTTATTTACAATTTTCATGAAAAACAAAGACAAACGAATGATATTCAGTATGATAATTTTTTTTTAATTTTTTTTTGTAATTGAAACAAATTCTAGATCCAATGGTAAATAATTATCAAATGGACAATTTCCATGGAAAACGAAGCCAAACGGATACCAAACTACAACATTTTTCAATGAAAAATTATCCCAATTAAACACAATTAATTACAATTCATAATAAAACAAGGAGAAATTAGGCCACGTACTCTAAAAAGTAACCCGATTAGATTAATTCCCTAAATTAATTAAGCATCACATAAATCCGTATTAATTATGTCCTAAATTATTACAAAACCTCAAAATCCAAAATCTCTTAATTGAGAACAGAGTCTACAAACACTAACGCCACTACAACAACTGCGATGAGTTGCTGCAACAACGGTGATAGCTACCAAAGACAACAATCTTTGTATTATCCTCTTCTTACTAATCATTTTATCCCTTTCTCGTTCTGCAAATTCGAAGTCTTTGCTCCATTTGAGAAGGGGTGATTCTTTATCTGTTGAAGGCGATGATTTCATCACCTCACCAGATAATACATTTACCTGTGGCTTTTATGGGATGGGAAGCAACGCTTATTTGTTTGCAATTTGGTTCATCAATTCCAAAGACAAAACTGTTGTTTGGACAGCCGATCGGAAGATGCCAGTCAACAGCCAGGACTCAAGAGTATCTATAAGGGGAGATGGAACCATGGTCTTGATAGATGTTGACGGAAGAATTAAATGGCAGAAAAATACAACCAATACTGATGTTGCTGCAGCTGAGCTTCTAAATGCAGGCACTCTCGTTTTGAAGAATCGAAAAGGCGGTATTCTCTGGCAAAGTATGAATTCCGTGCGATTTAGTTCGGACAAGGGGCTGAGCTTTGGGAATTTAGGTGGGGACTGAGTCTTGGGAAAAGGGGTTGAGTTTTGAAGAAATGTGGGAAAATGGGTTGAGTCTTGGGAATTTATGTGGGGGATGGTATGAATTTTGTGCGATTTAGTTTGGACAATATGTCATCGGAATTCAATTATTCATGAACTTTTTAGCCTTCGAGTTTCATAATCTTGATGGATGTGTGTTTTATAGCTTGCTGTATTTTAACATTTTAATGATAATAAGTATATGAAAGTTGTTTGATGCAAGTAATCAAAATTATGTTGATGTTTTCATTGGTATTTTGTCATTTTTTTCGAATTTTTGCAATTTTTTTTTTTTTTTTGTCACTTTTCTAAACGTTTGCCACTTTTTTAGTGTTGTCACTTTTTTCTATCACCTTTTTTTTATTGCTCGTTACTTCTTTTTTTAAAAAAAAAAATCAATCACCTTTTTAGAGACAAACTTATTTTTTTTTTTTTAGTTTATCAATTTTTTTGAATTGTCACTTTTTTAGTGTCAAACAAAAGTGACAAACTAAAAAAATTGTCATTTTTTTTTTCGAATTTTGTCACATTTTGAGTGTTTGTCATTTTGTTTATTATTTATCACTTTTTTTTTATAAAATTCTTTTAATTTGTATCACTTTTTTAAATCACGTTCTTAATATCTATCACATTTTAAAAAATGACAGTGTGTTACTTTTTCTATTCAAAAAGTGACAATTAATTTTACAAAATATTTTTACTTACAAAATATGTTTCATATGATTTTAAAAAAAAAATTTAATTTAAAGGATATTTTTGTAAGTCCACGTGAAATAAATTTTAGGCAATTCAATTAATTTATTTTTCTTAGGCTAAATTCCACAAAGACAGAAAACTAGTCGTGATGTTTCAGGTTACATTTCTCTCTCGGCATTTTGGTGATTTTGAGGTGTTTCTCCAGCACAGGCTCATCTTAGCTTCACGTAGCTGGTACTCGTTGGTTCTACAGGCCAGCTTTGTTGGTCACTGATTCTATTCTTTCAGATTGTTCACTGGGAGGACTGGATTTCTACTTAGAATCGGCCAGAGTTTGGGTCTGCAGGGTTCGTTTTAAACGGGCTCTGGCCGTTGCGTTCTGGCCAGTAGGCTCTGTACGTTGCGTTCATACACAGCGTCTTCCCAGCAGGGAGTCTAGCTGGGTCAGTTTCAGGTTGATTTGTGCTCACTCGCAGGTCTCTTGCTACTTCAAGATTTTCATTTCAGCTAGGTATCTTGGTGTTGGGACGGAATTTCTGCAGATTTTGGGTTTTCTTTTCCAGCTCAGGTTTTGCCTTCAGTTCTTGATCAGATTTACACAGGTTTTACCGGCAGTTTTCATTTGTTGGAGATTTGGATTCCTCGCTTGTTCTATTTGGCATTTGGCTGAATTTTCAGGAACGGTATTTCAGGAGCTTGATTTTAATTTCTTGCAACCTGCTTCATTATCCTCAACTGGATACTCTCACCTTCAAAATTTGAAGGTGTAAGTATAATGTTGAGTTAATTGTTTCAACAATTATTGAACTTTACAAAATGTCACGTTTCACTAATTGAACTTTTACTTGCACCCCTACACTCACTGAACTCACCTAAATCGC
>CAIGRL010234122.1:0-38526 GCA_903798325.1 Fraxinus xanthoxyloides
AATTGGTCTCGATCCGCCCCTGCCAAGGACGTCGACTACAGTACACCACTCCATACATCTTCACCATCTAAGTCTTTATTTCACGATCATTATTTCTAAATTGGAAATTCTTTAATTCTTGGATTTAGGGCCCGTTTGAGCGCCTCGCGTTTTAGAATAATAGATTGATGAAGAATGTATGATTAAAAATGGAAGAAAAGTTTTTGGATTGCGTATAATATTATTTTATTAAATAATGTGTGATTTAAAAGGGAGAGGGAAAAATGTATTTTGAAAAAAAAGGGTCAAACAAGGGCTTATTTTTCAATCACACATTTATCAATAAAATATTTTACACGTAAATCCAATTTTTTTTTCATATTTTTTAATTACACATTCTCCTAAAAAACACTGTTCGAAACTTAATTTTCTTAAAATAATAGCCATCAAACATGGCTTATTTTATTGAATTTTACCCCATTTTTTTTTTCAAACAAAGCTATAAAGCTTTTTCCTGCGTGTTGAATCGTCTAATTCTTCAATCAAATATTTTAATTGAAAGAGAAGTCAATAATAGAATTCCCATAATATTCTCACTTATTGAAAAGGTTAGCACTATTGAAAAACTTGTCCATAAATAATGATGGATTATTAGAGTTGAAGATTTGTAACGGAAAGGGAAATTAAAACTTGATTTTGAAATTAGAAAAAAATAAATAAATCACTTCTACCTTTGATTTTCACTAATTTTAACTCATTCAACGTTGAAAATCTTCCATAAACTATTTACGCGATTGAAAATAATAACAAAATACGTCAATCAATTTCAAGGATGAATTTCATAATAAGATTTTAGGCTGACAAATTTGACAATACACGGATAATTTCTCGTTCATACTAACACACTATCTTATTTTGTCGTAGTGCAGAGATTATAGCTGAAGTTATTTGCAAAAGGAGAAGTTGTTGAGACGAAAATGACTAAATTTTGTAACGATTTATTGAGTTGACGCATTAATTATTTTCAGCTATGTACACTAATTGGCTGCATAAGGCCAAACATTATAGTCAAAATTTTAACGTATTGGTTCATACCACGACATAGTGTAGTGGCTTGACCTGGCCCGGAGATGCTGTATTTTCAAAATTAATCTTAAAAAACAGGTCAATTTTATAAAATGTTGGATAAATAAGACCGGCTAGTACAAGCTTAAGGGTTTGTACTACATTGCACTAGTGCAAATCATGTAAACATGAAAGTATATTGTTGACTATTTAGTATATTGTTGACTAAAGTAATCAATGTCAACATTTAATATATTGATACATATATACCATGTTAAAGTCCAACGGAGTACGCTGGAGTTGGGGAAACGGCCAAGCCGCCAAGCAATGTTGATTGACAATACATCACAAAAAACAAAAAAAAAGTCAAAATCTGCGAGCTAATTCGAGTGAACCTAATGTAGAAATTAACTAGTTACATTGTGTACCTAATGGAGACTTGTCTATAATCCCCGGCTTATATGATGACTGCGGTTAACTATGTATCATGCAAAGAGAATATGAGAAATACTAAATAGTGGTCAAATATTCAAGAAATTTATTTACTCGTAACTATTTTCGAATGTTAAAATGATTCATAGAAGTAGAGTATAATAATATTTTTATACGGAACGCCGATGACGAATTATGCATAGGGTGACGCTACATTACCAAATCCCCTGACATTACGAGGGTTCATGTGGCCCTGGTAAAGCATAATTACTATTGTGCATGTGATATTGTTCACTTATGAGGGAATTAATAGGGTCCATCATTAGGTATAGCAAAATAGTCAATCTAATAAACTGAAAAATCTATTTCGATATGTTTTTCGTTGGAATAGAACACAAGATTGATGTGCTTCTCGCATTGTCACGTTACATCATTATAGGTGATTTTCACGTGTTCGAGCACTTCAGACCATCACGTTTTTAACCATAATCCTTCTTTTCAAACCAAAAACCTATAAGATTATTCAATAATTATTTCCCACAAACTTGTTAATTATTTATTGCTTGCAAGGTAAGCCATTTTCTATATGAAAAAATCCACTTTCTTTTTCAGGCAAGAATCTTTAATTTGTAAAGAAAACAAATAGAATAAAATATGGAAAAAAAAAATCTATCTATCATGGAATTAGGGGAAAAAAAAAAAAGCCATGTTGACCAAGTAAGATTATTTTTATCAGGGGCAGAAATTGATCAGTAATTGTACACACCTAAAAAATGTGCAATTATAATAAATTATTTAATGTAATATAATATCCAATGAGGATTTGAAGAGCTAAGTCCAAAGTCTAAAAGCAACTTGTTTGGTCATCAGTGGAGTGTTTGGTGAAATGTCACACCATATGGAAGGAAATTGTAATTTCCATATGGTTGGTTATATTTACACCATTTTCTTTGAATACACCACATTACAATTTCTATGGAAAATGTAATTTCCATATGGTTGGTTATATTTACACCATTTTCTTTTAATACACCACATTACAATTTCATAGAAAGTCATTTACTTTTATTCATTATTATACTTATATCCTTAACTTTTTTCTTTATCACATTCTTATTTTTAACATTTTGTTAATCAGGAAATATTATTCTTATTCGTGATTTTCGTCTAAAAAAATATTGTTAACGTGTTCTAAAATGATGATCAAATGCTTAATTTTTGCTTATTTAAAAAAAGGGACAAATGAATCTTTTTACTCTGTCTTAAAGAAAACTTTAGAGGAAAACCATAATCAGGAATAATTTATGATGATTTGAGAGTAAGAATGTAACGAAAAAAGTTCGAGACATAAATGTTATAATGTGAAAAGGTTATGAACGTTTTATGCCATCAAAATGTAATCTAATTATAAAAAATCATGTTTTGAATATATTTAATCTTTCTATAGTAATATTTGACTTATGAACACAATATACATGCATATGTGTTGGTAGGAGGGGGTATCATCTGGATACTAATCAAATCGAGTATATATCAATGAGAATTTTAGAGCGATATAATTCAACTTGTCGATTCTTTTTATACTTTATAACAAGATCATGAAGTGTAAGTCATAGTAAGAAAAATTCTCATGCTTAACTTCCGTGTTATTTCATTTAAATTTATATAAATTAATTTAGTTCAGATATTATAATAAGAACCAGTCTATGAGTACAAAATAAATATAAAGAAAATACACTTGGCACGTTCTCATTGGGAGAAAAAAAATGGAAGACAAACAAGCGCCTATTTATTTTTCCTGGCCAAAAATCCTGTACCTGCATCTTTTTCCTTATAATAATAACTTTAACGTTGAATTAAATTTTGACTACGATTGGCAATCAATTCATGATATTCCCATTGGAAGCCAATACCATCATGAGACTTTGAGTCTAAATTAACCAAAATAGCCTTTTCTGCTAAACATTTCTATCCAACGCATTTAATTGTTTTCCATGCGATCATTATATAATTTTAAGTACCTGCTTGAGATTTATAAAAATGAGAGAAACTTATTTATTATCTGTATACTTGAAACTTCACTTCATTTAAAGACTAAAGATCATATTAATCTTTTAATTAAAAGTCTGACCTGCAATTTTTTTAATTATCGAATGGCAGCGAAACCAAATCCAACCGATTGAATGATCTCATAAAAAGTAAAGTAGAAATCTCATCGAGAAATATACTTAGGACCTGTTTGATTGATATTATTGAAGAAAGAATGTATTTTAAATAGTGATATGATGTGAAACACATGGTTAAAAAGTAAGGAAAAGTTATTGATGTTATGAAAAATATTATTTTATTGAATAACGTGTGGACGAAAATGAGTTATGAAATAATGTATTTTGAAAAAAAAAACGTTTGTTACATAGGGGCTTACTGTTTATAATTTCAACAACATATACTTTTATATTTGTCTTTTCACATCGAATATAATTTTATGTTATTTTAAGTTACTTATTACTTATTTCTTTTTTATAATCATTTTCAATAATTAAGATGTAGCACATACTAATATAATTAGCAATATTTTTTTCTATAAAATGGGCAAGTCTATTATTGATACTATGTTGTTGCATTAAGTAGCGTTGACCTCGAAATGATGATCAACAAATTCTTTGTTTTCTAATCGGTATTTTCCCCTTCAAAACCCACTAATTTAATGCTCAAGAATGAGCAAGGGAGGAAATGATTATTTGTGAGGTAACTATTCAAATTTTACATGTTTAATCCTTCCCCGACTATGCCTATTATAAGGTCTTGAGGGTAGTTAAGTCTTTTTCTTTGTTAACGACACATGGCAACCACTAATTTGCTGGCTTCTATTTGATTTAGTTATCTTTTACATTTTATTTACCGATTTCGATCTCAGAATTGATGATGTATTTTGGCTCGCCTTTTATATTCAAGGTTCTGAGTTCGCATACATATTTTGACACTTCGAATTACTTGCTCACATACTAAAATTAGATTGTGCTCGTTTATGATCCTTTATAAATATCTATCGATAACGATCAGCTACAAAAATGTCCTTTCTTTGTCAATTTTGTGTATGTTTTCATTAATAAATGCGAAGTTCCTGTCTTGATTTAAGATGTATAACAACTTTGGTTGCTCTTTAAATTTTGCTCATTAATAAACGACAACGTGTCCAATAAATAGATTTCTTATCATTTTTTTCCCTTTAAACCTTAACAATAATAAAATATCTCACCAGAAAATTGTTGGCCGTACTTCGAAGTTAAATTGCATTTATTTCAATAAATATGCCACCTCCAAATTTAGTGACTCGCAATCTTGCACGGCAGTGCACCCCAGTATCACATATTAGTGCATGTTTGGCTATGTCTTATAAAACTACAAACTTCTCTTAAAAGTGCTTCTTTTTTTTTAATACAAGTTTTGTAATTTATCATTTTTTTTTTTGCTTTAAGTGAAAACTATTTTGAAAGCAATATTAAAGACATATATTTGTACACATATATGCACATGCACATGTATGAAACTGAATACATACATGGAAGGTGTAAAGAGATATTTGATCGTTATTAAATATCGAAGTGTCTCTCGCGCCAATCGATTCCTAAGTAGTTAGTTACATATACAAGCAACTTTTGTAATTTTAAAGGAAAACCATGTTGTCCAATCAATCCAAGTTTTTATACATAAGCCCTCGGATGAATTTGTTGAAAATTAGATTTTTAAATTTTTTTAATAAAAGATGATAAAATGTGTGGTAAAAAAATTGAAAAAAAATTATGAATTTTATAAAATACGTGATTAAAATTAATTGTTGAATTTGATATCTATATTTTTATCAACTTTTTACATAAACCAGACATACGATCAATACAAATATCTCACCTTTAAGTTTTTTGATCAAAAAGTCTCTAGTGGAGTCTCCATTAATTATTAAAAAAAGCTTCAATTTGATCCCTCGTTCACATGCCAGAATTTCCCAAAATAAGCCGAACTTCCCATGACGGAGGCAATTAATACAAACTTTTTTTTTTGCCCCCGGACATAGCTCAGTGGTGCAGAGGATACGAGTGAGGTAGTCTCAGCTAAGCTGACAGCCGCAGTATGAGAGTTTGATTCCTACCTCTAATAAGGTTTGGAATTGGATTCTTTGTGTGCACCAGTATGACAACTGTTGTACCTTGGCCTACTGAGGCACATCATGCGATTTATCTCATCCACGATGTTATGGGGACAGAGCGGTAGGGGCCATCAAGGTTGGGGTTCAACCTTAATTAATTACAATTTTTACTCAATTGGCAATGTAAATACATGACTTTATGAAGTCAATATTATACCGCGCTTGATACATCTTACATGGAGAAATGCTAAGCTACGTACAGAGATTTCTTTCTATATATTATTAGGAATTAGTCTTTTAAATAGTCGAATCCATTCTAGTTCTTGCAACAAATTCTCTATATAAGCCTCTCCTTCTACACAAAAATAATTATATGAAGCCTTTTGCCTTATTATAGCTTCCTCTTTACTTCATTTGCCATTTTTTTTTTCTCTCAGCAGTAGTTCTACTTGCAGCTTCGCCATCTTCGTTGATCAGGTTTCTCTCTCTCTCTCTTTGGGTTTGTTGGTGTTCGCCTTTTGTGTAGCTAGAGCACGGCTTCTCAGTTCATTGGAAAACCGTCACAAAAATCATTTGCATCGGTATTAGATACCTTTTTCCCGGTTTTTGCGAGTTTCCTGTAGGGCGGTTCAAGCTCATGCATGGAAAACAAGTTTTGCTGCTAGAATAATAAGTTGCAGAGAAAGCCGCCAACGAGAAACAGAGACAAAAATAATTTCTTATGTTCTTTTAATCAACGGTATTACTAATATTTTTGTTTTTCTATGATGGTTAAAAGACAAAAAGAGAAAAAAAAAATGTCAGAAAAAACATGAACGAACTTTGTGGTAGTAGAAATTTTTAGGATAAAATTGAAGATTAAAGCTTAATTGATTGGTCAATTTTAATCCCATACTTGTCAACTTTTAATGATTTTTCTCGACTGTCAAGTATCACCTTAATATTTGTACTGATTAAGGTCAAATTTTGTTTAACATGTTCGAATTAAAATTATATTTAAACAAATTTAGTTTCTGCTAATTAGCATAGTCCATACATGAAACTGCAGAGATCACTGAAGAAAGTATTATTTCCGAAGAAAAAGAATGTGGAAGCTTAAGATTGCTGAAGGACATGGACCATATTTGTACAGCACCAATAATTTTGTTGGCAGACAAATTTGGGAGTACGACCCTAATGGCGGAACACCAGAAGAAAGAGGAGCATTTGATAAAGCTCGCGAAGAATTCCAGAGGAATCGAAAATTGAAGGGAGTTCACCCCTGTGGTGATTTGTTCATGAGGATTCAGGTGAATTAGTGATCAGTCTTGTACTTTTACATTCAAGCGGTACAGAGAGTCTATGATCATGGCTAAATTTTGAACCAAACGAGCTTTAAATTTGCGTGAAAGAGAAATTCAAGATTCATAGCTTAATATGGTTAAAGAATAGTTAAGTGTATGTTTAGTACGTATTACTAGGTATTACCAAAGTCCATACTGTATAATTCATTTACCAAATGAGCCATTAAAGATTTCTCATATTTGATGTTGCGATATTTCTCAGCTTATTAAGGAAAGTGGGATCGATCTGAAGAGCATACCACCAGTTAGACTAGGAGAAAAAGAAGAAGTAACCTATGAAACAGCCACGACTGCCGTGAAGAAAGCTTTACGCTTAAATCGTGCAGTACAAGCAAGTGATGGCCATTGGCCAGCTGAAAACGCCGGCCCAATGTTTTTCACTCCTCCACTGGTAAGATTAATTTTCGAAAGGATACATATGAACTCTATGTACTTTGTACTTTTGTAATTTAATTTGTTCTTTACAAAAAAGGTAAAAAACAGTTGTTACTGTTTCTAGGCTAATTCTCAAGTATTATACATGCAGATTATTGTGTTGTATATCAGTGGAGCAATTAATACTATCCTCACATCAGAACACAGAAAGGAGATGGTTCGCTATATTTACAACCACCAGGTGTTGTACCTAAACATGCCTTTATGACAATTTTGACAAGGTGGCAATCGACTATACAGTATTAAATTAAAGAAAAATAAAAGAGTCGAAATCTTGTCCATTGTAATAATATACTGGGGGTCCAATTATGCATCCTAGACGTTTGTATATATATTTCTGATGCTTAAGATTGTGAAATGTGATGTGCAGAACGATGATGGTGGATGGGGATTTTACATTGAAGGTCATAGTACGATGATTGGCTCTGCACTTAGTTACATAGCTCTACGTTTGCTGGGAGAAGGGCCTGACGATGGTAATGGTGCGATTGCTAGAGCCCGCAAATGGATCCTTGATCATGGAGGTGCAACCGGAATTCCCTCGTGGGGAAAGACCTATCTTTCGGTATAAATCTTTAGATCCAATCTCGATAATAAAAAAATAAAAAAATTCCAAGTAAATTAGCCAAGCTTGAAGCGAGGAACATTATGAACCAAATACTTCTTGATACAGGTCCTTGGAGTGTATGATTGGGATGGTTGCAACCCATTACCACCAGAATTCTGGCTTTTCCCTTCAATTTTACCTTATCATCCAGGTAAATGATGAAAGAGAAAATTCAATCAATAGACGATTATTAAAGATTGGATTTGATTATAACTAGTATGATTTGTTTTAATTTTTGTTTCTCGTACGCGTTGCAGCCAAGATGTGGTGTTATTGTCGAACTACATACATGCCTATGTCATATTTGTACGGGAGAAAATATCATGGGCCACTCACCGATCTTGTTTTATCTTTGAGAAACGAGATTCACGTCAAGCCATATAATAAGATAGACTGGAATAAAGCACGTCATGACTGTTGTAAGGTTAGGACTTGTCTCTCTTGTGGTTAACTAGTAGGACCCTATCACAATTGATTTTGGTATTAAATAGCTGGAAAAGTTAGATTTGGAACGTCCTTCCACCTCGGTAGCCAAGTATAGTCAAATTACGAATAATCCTTAGTTGTCCCCTGATCTACCAATACTAAGGTCAATATATGATATATTACGATGTGGGCGGATTTAACTTTAGGATAGATTTATTACGTCTTCATCAGTTTTATTTCAAATAAATTTTTAATATCACCATATTTGTTTGATGCAGGAAGATTTGTACTATCCTCATAGCTTCATACAGGATTTTCTTTGGGATACTCTCAACTACTGTACCGAGCCAGTAATGAGACGTTGGCCACTGAATAAGATTAGACAGCGAGCCATAGATAAGACAATCAAATACATGCGTTACGGCGCAGAAGAGAGCAGATACATTACCATCGGATGTGTAGAAAAGGTTAATAATTCTAAATAAAATTAATGACCGCAAAATTTTGATATTTCAAACACCTACGTTGTTGTTAGGCCCGAAATCAGACATTTTTCTTAATGTAGAGTCTACAAATGATGTGTTGGTGGGCACACGATCCAAATGGTGACGAATTTAAGCATCACCTCGCAAGAGTTCCCGATTACTTGTGGCTTGCCGAAGATGGAATGAAAATGCAGGTGTGTTTTTGACAACAATATGCTTTGCTAAGCTTAAAAGTATATGCTGTTTTTCCTACTGTTAAGTAGAAAAAAGGTACTTCAAAAGTATCTCAATTTGCTAGTTTAAATGCAGAGTTTTGGTAGTCAAATATGGGATAGTACTCTTGCCACTCAAGCCGTTCTTGCAACTGGTATGGTTGAGGAATATGGGGATTGCCTTAAGAAGGCGCACTTCTATGTGAAAGAATCTCAGGTTCATTTCTAGGCAAAAACAAAACGTTTTTTCCTCTCATAAAAGCTGCCAAAAGTAGATTGTTAACAGGATTATGTTTCATGCTAACTATGCAGATAAAAGAAAATCCTGCGGGAGACTTCAGAAGTATGTATCGTCACTTTACTAAAGGCGCTTGGACTTTCTCCGATCAAGATCAGGGGTGGGTCGTATCAGACTGCACAGCCGAAGCCCTTAAAGTAATTTAATTTGTTTTTACAATATGACAACAAATTCACATAAAAATAGCAAAAAAAATAAGTTTTAACTGATTAAACCAGCATGAATTTTACAATGCAGTGTCTCCTTTTACTCTCACAAATGCCCACAGAAATTGCTGGAGAAAAAGCTGATGTTGAGCGCTTGTACGAGGCTGTGAATGTCCTCCTATATCTGCAAGTATGAATTTCATTGAATTTTTCCAATCTTAGGCCCAAGTTGTTTTGAGCATGTTTGATACTTAGTACTTAACATCATTGAACAATATTGAAAAACAAAAATAAGTAAATCTAGTTCATTTACTTTCTCGTCATCGTGACTGATTATGTGCTTATATATCTTTCAGAGTCCTGAAAGTGGTGGATTTGCTATTTGGGAGCCCCCAGTTCCACAGCCATATTTGCAGGTAACTATTCTCACATACTTATGACATGTTGGCCATGCTGAGTTGAATAGTACTCGACTGCATTATTCAAGAAAAAATAAGTTAAAATTTTGTTCATTTCAGATGTTGAATCCTTCAGAACTTTTTGCAGACATAGTAGTCGAATCAGAGTAAGAAACATTAGCCCTATCCCTTTTTCACACACTATTTCTATCTTTTATTCTTCAAATACTGACTCCATAATTTGACAATAAAAATAACATTGATCATTGATTTAATTGGTGGTTTCAGGCATGTTGAATGTACTGCTTCAATAGTCCAGGCTCTTTTGGCATTCAAGCGCCTACATCCAGGCCACAGGGAGAAGGAAATTGAAATTTCCGTCGCAAAAGCAATACCCTTTCTTGAAGGAAGACAATGGCCCGATGGCTCATGGTGAGTCAATCTACGTCTGGTGTATGTTTGGTTTGTGGTATCCTTAATAAAATTGCACAATGAATATTTCTCGATCTAACTAGAAATATATGCACTTGACAGGTATGGCTATTGGGGGATTTGCTTTCTGTATGGAACATTTTTTGTGCTTGGAGGAATGTCTTCTGCAGGGAAGACTTATGAAAACTGTGAAGCAGTTCGTAAAGGTGTCAACTTTTTCCTATCAACACAAAATGAAGAAGGTGGATGGGGAGAATGCCTTGAATCATGTCCAAGCATGGTAAGCATATGCCCTTTAGACTCTACAAGAAACTCTTATAACCTTCTCTTTTTAACTAAAAATTACTCGTATTTGATGATTGTGTGACAGAAATACACACCTTTGGAAGGAAATAGAACAAATTTGGTACAAACATCGTGGGCCATGCTAGGTCTTATGTATGGTGGACAGGTTAGTTCAAATTTTTAAGCTTATATGCTTTCCATCATAAAGTGTCAAAATGTGTCTAATCATTATTTTTTGCATTTACGTTGAGACAATCTGATACTTGAAAAACACGATCTGACTCGTGAAGGTTATGTGACTTGGATGTTACGTCCATCACAGGTCTTAGAATTTACATTATTAAGTCATGCTTAACTTTTCCTTCTTTTCTAATAAAATTAGGCGGAGAGGGATCCAACACCTTTACATAAAGCAGCAAAGTTATTGATTAATGCCCAAATGGATGATGGAGATTTCCCTCAACAGGTAAAAAAAAAAAAAATTAATTAATTAATTAAAGTGCATCACTAAACTTAACTAAAATTTTCTAATAATTATTCTTCATGAGTAACGGAAATGAATTTTTCATCACAGGAAATTACTGGAGTATACATGAAGAATTGCATGTTACATTATGCACAATACAGGAACATTTTCCCATTGTGGGCACTCGGAGAATATCGTCAACGTGTGTGGCCATCTCAAAGCTTGTAAATTAAGAGAAAAATCGTTACATAACCGCCAACATAATTCTTTTTTCTTTGTATAAGTATAATGGATGTATTTCCTTTTGAAGTGTTCATGTATTATAACCATGCAATAAAGATATGTTTGATAAGTTGGATTGAATAATAATGTCCATGAGAAAGAAAAAAGTTATATTTTGTCCCCGATTATGTACAATTTGCGTTAGTAGTACAAGCTAAACAAACTCATTTTGTGATTTTTAATGTACATCGTATAATTTAAAGAGTAACTTTGTGAAAGATTATTGGTTGTACTACTTTGTCAAACTTATTCTTTACCTACAAATTTTTTTTGAGCCGTATTACTATTTCCTTCATGCTTGACTCGACGAATTAAAATCTGATTTTAATCTAAATCAAAGTCAAACAATCAATATTAATTATATCTTTCATGGGCCCCACACATTTCAAAAATTTCTATCATAATTCACTAAAAATTCAATTTTAATCCCGCAAACACCTTCGTAATTGATAATCCAAATTATTTTCCTCTTGACTATGGTTAAATTTGGATTGTCCTCACCTAACATCTAGTTGTAATAAGCACCAGGAAAAGTATAGCTTGTTGAGGTGCAACGTATTAATTGAAATCAGACTAATAAGGTCAAATTGGCCTAACTACAGCTAATAAAGTCAACATTAATGGGATTGACAATTGATGGGCCCAATTGCATAATTTTCAACACTACACTGTTGTGCATTTATTATTTATTAAAGAAGTTTAAATATTATTTATTATACACGGTTGAGCCACCCTACACTTTTGTGCATTTATTTTGGGAAAATTGCAGTCGCGGTATTAAATCTTTCACTTTTTGCGGACTTTGTCCAAACTTTTGATTTATACAACCCACGGTGCCAAATATTTAAAAAACTCACAGTTACAATACTCATTGACGGTTTTCGTCCGTTTGACCACGAAAATTGTTAGTTGACCCCAGAATTCAAAAAAAAATAATAATAATAATTTCCACCGAATAGATAAGGGCAATTTTGGAATTACACTATTTCCCTATCTATTATTGCACTACACTGTTCACTTTCCCTCCATTTTCATCACTATTAATATCTTTCTCTCCCCCACGCAGCTATTCAGGGAAGAACAACACTCATGGAGATGAATGTATGTAGATGTGGTTCCCCAACGCAGATGAAGACCTCATGGACGAACCTGAACTCAGGAAAACGATTTCACACTTGCGGTTCCCCAACTTCTATTATTACTTGGTGATTTATATGAAGCACCCACAAGGTTTTATATAAAACCTAAACGTGATCATGTTTATCTCTTGAAAAGATACTTGTATGGCTTATAACAATCTCCCAGGTGGTGGTACAAAAAGTTTGATACTTTTGTTACATTTGCAAGATTTATTAGAAGTACATTTGGTCATATTTCAAAAGAAATTATGTAAATTATGTAATTGTTTTTCTACCTTTATATGTGGATGATATGTTGTTAATTGGCCATGACATTTATGATATAAATTAAATAAAAGGATCTTTAAGTTCTGAATTTGAAATGTAAGATTTAGGACAAAATCTAATAAGACATTAATTTTGAAACAAACTGCCTATGTGGAAAAAAATTTGTCAAAATTTGCTATGTCTAACTCTAATTCTGCTTCATTGCCTCTTGCAAGTCATTTCAAATTAAGTAAAGATCAATGTCCTATAGATGAATCTGACATTAGATATATGGAAAAAGTTTCTTATGCTAATGTATGTACACTATGGTTTGCACTAGACTTGATGTTCCTCATGCAATTAGTACACTTAACAGATTTATGGCAAACCTAAGACCTGAATAGTGAATTGCTTTAAAGTGGTTTTTGAGATATTTGAAAAGGTCCTCACATTTAGGATTATCCTTTAGTGCCTATAGAGAGGGTGTAGTACTTAAAGGTTTTGTAGACTTTGATTTTGCTGCTGATACGGACAATTGAAAATCTACTACTTGCTTATATGTTTACTCACATGTGTGAGTTGGAAATCCCAACTTTGACCTATTGTTGTTTTATCTACCTCTGAGTCCGAATATATTGCTGCTACAAAAGTTCTAAAAGAAGCTTTGTGGTTAGAAGGCCTATTATATGAAATAAATGAGCTTAGTAATCCTGTAGTTGTATATTCAAACAGTCGAAGTGCTATATTTTTGTGTAAAAGTCCATTGTTTCATAAAAGAATCAAACATATTGATATTAAATTACATTTTATAATAGATATTGTTTCTAAAGAAGCCTTGCTTCTTGAGAAAATTGCTACATAATATAATCAATCTCATCTGGGGACCGAAGCACTACATCTGATCAAATTTAAATCTTGTTTGCAAATGTTAAACATTGATGTTGTTTAAGCTTTAAATTGGCACACGTTCTAAAACTTTGTACAGTCCTAGTGATGCATGGAAGTTGTGGCTACCTTGTTAGATAACTGAATTGAGCAATAAGCTACCTGCATTACCATCGGCATCAAGGTGGAGATCTATTGAATTGTGATGCCAGGTCCAATCCATTTGTCTAGGCTGTGATGAAAAGGGCTCGGCCCAAAGATTTGCTATTGCCCAATAACATCAGCTAAAAAGGCCCAGTGAAACCCAACTCGATGGCAAGGTCCAGGTCTATCTCGCATTTTCAGTTGTGTGACTTTAGTTACCCTGGTGTGAGATAAGTTGCAATTCGCTCTAAGTCATTGATCTCTCCTTTGATCCATTGGCGAGGCTGGATAAATATAGTGTTAGTGGTTTTGAACCCTAATTCATTCGGTCTTTTCTCCTTCTGTGTGAGAGCTTTCTTCGAGAGAGTTCTTTGTGTAATCTCTATTCATCTCCCTTCATCTTCCTTTTCTGGTTGGATGAATCTTTGAGTTTTCTTAGTGAAATCAAAAGCTTGAGCGTTTTTCTTCTGAGAGAGTGTGAATTGACTGTGGAAGAGTTGAGTTCTTCTGGTTCATAAAAGTCAACTTGCCTAGTTCGTTGTGAGGGTTTTTGGGTGAAACTGAGGTCTCTATGGTTAATATATACAGATGGGTACAATATTTTAAGCCTAAGCTTGATTGAAATTCTGATGTCAAGTGGTTGGATTTCGAGTTTGTAATATTTTGAAATATTCTTCGATCCGTTAAAATCTTGATCAGTTTTGTATAATAAAAAGATTGCACTAGCTGACCACTATGAGATCAGTTATGGCCAGATAATAAAAGCCAAACCGTCCACTGTCTGTTTCGAGAAAAAAAGAAATATACTGCATGAAGGAGAGTGGATGCAGGACGAAAGCAGCTTCTAATTAGTTAAGAATTGATTTTTATATTGAAGAGTTTGTGGAATCCACGTCCAAAAGTATAGAACAATTGAGCAAGAACAATAACTGTTTCCTTCATTTCTATATTTAAATTTGTACATGGTTTACAAAGAGAAAGGACAATCTATCAACTAAATTATCTGACATTGGGACAACAAATTTTTTCGGTTACATTGCTAGAAATTAAATATTTAGGCTAAACTTTCTACTACTAGAAATTAAATGATAGGGCTAATCTTTGATGTCTGATCAATCTCATAGTGCTCCCATACTCTCCTTTTCACAGTTTAAGTTGCTCCCTTTTTATGCACGCTAATGCGGGAATCACTTTTGTTTTCTTTCATCGATTCAGCAAGCTAGCTGCCCATTGCATGTCCATAGATTGATAACATTCAAGAATCTTCAAATCAAAATATTGTCTGATTCTATTATCTCTGTATTTACGTTTGCCTTCAGCTCTTAGGGAGATGATCGATGAAACCGGAAAATATAAATAAAGAAAAACACGCTTTAGAAAAGTACGGTGTGTTCGCAATCGCAAATGGTCATGCGTGAGTGCCAAAAGGACCAAAAGAAGACTCCATTGCTCGCGCAAAAAAAGTGATGTTTACAAGTTGCTTAGCACTGCCCTTGTCATTTAAAGTTGGAAAGCCAGCAAATAGAGAAATACAGAGTAAAGGAATCTTTTGTATCCCCTTTGTTTTACCTGTTTCACAATAAAGTGCCACAAACAAAAGTAAGTTTTGGATGCTGCAAACGCAGGATTGGCACATTCTGGACAAGCACAGCTTGACAATAATGATAAAGAGAGACGTGCATGCAAGAAAAATTATTATTTATCCTATCTATGGTTGAGTTGAGAATAGAAGCACACAATTCATAAATTGCACGATAACTTCTAAAATGCTAGCGTTTTGGTTTGGTACACGTCTTGGAAATAAATATATTGAACAAATTCAAGAAAAAAAAAATTGGATCAATGAAAATGGTTTTTCAATCTTTTGACCTAAAGAAAGCTTTATATATATTTTTAACAAAAAAAATTATAGAAATTTCATTATATTCAAGTCAGTTGGACAGTTGAAATTTATTATTGTTTTTCTTTCACCGGGAGATTTTGTCCTATATATGTCCCCCTCTAATTGAAGTTTATTATTTCTTTTGTATTAATAAATACTCCACTGGTGATCATTTGAAATTCTTTTCTTTAAAAAAAAGTTTTAAATCCTTTTTCATGTTCATGCAACCTAGTATAACAGTGACAGAAAAAGAGATCTGTGGCTTTACCTGGGTGCCACTGGAATCTAGTGAAATCGAAGCCGAGGGACTTGATGAAGTAGTTGACAATGTATCGAGTCCTACGTTGTATGCCATGGTTCCGTCAGGTTGAAATAAACCATAATTCCTCTCTGAAGTCTGTCCAGGCTTCATGTCTTCATTAAACAAAGCAAAAACATATATTTCAAGTCTCATTTTCGGCCTTAAGGGAGTTCCTTCATTTTTCACTTGTCTTTTCAGCAAATTCCGGTTATAAATCGCTGCATTCTCCACGGTGGCGCCGCCTTCATCAGGGTCACCTTTGGACGGCCAGCCGGTTTCCGACACCCCGACTTCTAACCCGCCAAAACCCATTTTCTCAATTGCAAATATTACTGCATCCACTTGAGCATAGAGCATGTTATCGTAGTGTAGATTGGTGCAAGGATCAATCATGCCTGAATTAGGGTTGAACAGTACATAGTCTAACAAAACGCCATTTGGATCATTTTTGTAAGCAAAATAAGGGTAAGCGTTGATCCAAAATGGCGCTTTTGTTGTTGCCAAAAACTGTAAAAATTCCAGCATTATTCCGTTGAGGTCTTGCCGGAAACATCCTGCTGAAGGCGGGTATGATTCCGATAGCGCTGATAACGAATTTGGGGTCGAAACTTGAATGTACTGATCAAATCCTAATCGGACTAATGCAGCATGAATGCTGACCATGGCTGGTACGAGGTAAGCCATTAATGCCGTGTCCTCGCCAGTAAAAACCTCGTTTCCGACAGCGATTCCAGTGATTCTTGTTCCCGGAAAATAAGGCTTTATGTGTGCAGATACCCATTGTAGTGCTGCTTGTGGATCCATTAATGTGGATAGCATTTCGTTTTCGACTGTTACTATGATTTCAATGTTGGAGTTTGCAAATGACATTAGAATTTGAGGATTTGTGTCGTAAATTCTGGCTTTTGTGAGGTTAAGGGATTGCAAGAGATCAAGAACTTTATCCGGTGGGGGTAAATTGTTACCGACTTGACCATAATTAATGCCGAGTGATTCTACTTCTCTTTTGAAACCTGTTCATATTCAAAGAGATAATTAATATTAATGCTGTGCAAAATATAGAAAGATCAAAGGGATATATTCACCTGATAAAGTTAGGAACAATCTGAGAAGAATATACAAGGTAGAAATCCTGCTTTGAAACATTTTCATTGTGTGTATACCAGTTCACGTTTGAGAGTGGGGAATGAAAAGATGTGGAAAGTAAGATATATATAGGTGTTTTGCAGCTGGGAATTCATATTTAAATGGCCAGATAGTGACCCGTATGAAAATATCAATTTTAAAATGCGATAGCTCATTTAAATTTTAGACGAATTATTTGAAATTTTAAGCTTCGATGATGCAGAATGTGGGGGTAAACACTTGCCCCATGAAGCATTATGTTAGTCTAGGGTATCAACAAGCAATCACTTGATTAACTCGCAAGCACGGGTCTAATGATGGTGGTAGCAAATCCTCTCGGACTGATGTACTCGGTCAACATAGATGAAGGATGTTGCACCTCGATCAGGTGGACCTCGATCGAGGGATATAGATATAGGCCAGTTCATGTCACTTACAAATCAGCATGAAGCTCTATAGACGAGGCTTAACCCCCATAATTGATTCATATTACTTACTCACCCGTATCAACTTCTCTTTCCCTAGAGAAAAATTTCAAGACAATTATTTCACTCCATAAAGAAAGCAAGATATATGCATAAAACTCCTATTAGTTAAAAATCAGATTTTTTTTGATATAAATTAATGAAATGTATGGTTAAAATTAATGGTTGATTTTGACTCAGATTTTTATCAACTTTTAAAATCACACCAAAAAAGGGGGCAAATATTCGGTTCTTCTAGGGGAGAATTGAAGAAACTCATCACACAAAATTGGGTTTTGCTATGTATACATAGCAATGTACATAGGAGTATCCATAGTAGAGAAATGGCACCCCACTTCTCCATTATGGACATTATTATGGATTTTGCCACAAAATTTACCTGAGCATTGTGAGTTTTAGAGAATCGTCTTAATTCTTAAGCTAGTTAAAAGGAATCTATATTCAATTTTCATATAAACTGCTGGTTTTTTTTTCCTCCCCTTCCTCTTAACAACTATAACAAGAGACTTGTATGCTTTCTTCACTCGTGGCATATTAATTTGTAAGTAGATTGCATCAGTACCGATTATAAGTATTAAATTATGGTCAAATATTTGTATTGGTCACGCAGTTGAATCATTGACATTTCCTTCCAATTAATCCCACTAAATGGTTATATTAATATATCTGGTGACCATCAAATTAAGGCAAGTTGCATTAAGTTATCCCTTTTAGTTATCTATGAGCTTAGCAAAGGCATAAAAAGTAAGGCTTGCGTCAGAAAAAGACATTGGACAAGCCACTAACTGTCATCAGCCCATTAATAAAGTATCCTAGGGATTTTCAAACTCGGCCAACCAAATAATATTGTTATTTAGCCCCTATTTGATTTGACTAAAAATTAAATTTTTAGTAAATTTTGATAAAAATTAATCAAATAGATTATTGAAAAGTTTATAAAAATTATGAATTCCATAAAATACGCGATTAAAAATGAGTTTGAAGAAAAGAGTTTAAAAATTCGGGCTATAGAAAATAGGTTGATCAATGGGAATTTCTATCAATGACTCCATCTTAATAATAATCATCGAAAATTTGATGAACCGTGGAAATTATCGATAACAGCAAAAATACAATATTCCATTGATTTTGCTTTAGTTTTGAGAGTATTCGACGAACACATTGTATAGACAAGCTCTCAAAATTTTTTCTTTGTAGTAATTTTTTTATTGGAGGGGCATTCATATCTTGATAGCAAGTCAATCCAATCTCTTTCCTTTTATATTTGTTAAGCAAAAGAAAAAGATTTGGACGAGTTTGTGTAAGATTAGATAGATAGATAGATAGATATTATAAAGAAGGGTGTGTGTGAAAAGAAAAGCCTTTTATTAAAAGCATTTTTTTATGTAAAGGTGGAAGCATATGTCAAGAAAAAAAATGTTACATCTCTTAATTAACAAGAATCGTACGTTGCAAATTGCAGTATTGCTGTTATAAGATAAGCAAGTTGATGAAATGAATAGTCAGATATGTTATAAATTAGACGCGAAGGGCGGGAATAAGGTACTAATTTAATTTATATAATTAAATAAACATAATTTTTGAAAAAGTTAAATTATATTTACCCATTGTAACCTTGTTTGATGCTTTTATTTAGCAGATACTCAACAAGTTCTCAACTTTGGAAATTCAAAATTCGAATGAAACATTAATCAACAGTGGCCCATGCCTACTTTGATCTTTGACTAGTGGTGGCAAAGGGGTCGAGCGGTTCGTCGACTCGACCGCTCAGCTCTTGGGCAGCTCGAGCTCGTCATTTGAAGAGCCCGAGCTCGACCCCAGCCCGCTTTGCCGTCTTTATTTTGTTAATTTCTAGAGAGTAAACTTTAAAGGATGTAATTTAAACTTCTATTCACCTTTCTCGTTACAAATTATTATATACTTGGTTTTATATTTGTGTATTTATTCATTTTGATGAGTGAATATTTCAACAACATAAAAGGTCTTAGCAAGTGGTGGATTAGACACTCAAAATTTAAGAATTTTGACTGAAAAAGAAAATAATGGATTTTTTAAAGAATTGTATTTTGCAATTATAAGATCTAACCAATTAAAAATATATATAAAGAACGATTAAACAAATTGATGAATTCTTATGTGTGGTATCATGACACAAGATTCGTAATTATAGAAAAGAAGAAGAAATTAGTTATAGGTTTGTGGTGTGATTATAATGAGATGTGATTAATTAAAAGTATATTCATCCTAATTATTTAATTTTACTTAAGACTATTTAAATAAATACGAAAAAAATTGATAAATTTTGTGATGGTAATATAATTACCCTAATTTGTATTCCTTTTACCCTTGATTTTGAATTGTCAATGAATGCATATTTAACCAACAGCAAAAAAGGAACGTGGCAAATTCATTCCAGTTGTTGCAAGACACATGGCATAAGCATTTTACTCCAATGAATATTCAAATTTACCACGTGGCAAATTCATTCCAGTTGAGTGAAGTCGCATTGTTTGGCAGGTCAAATTGACAGTTCGACCTAACAATCCCTTTTTTTTATTATATGGTCAAACAAGATTGGAGTTGTTTGGTCCACCTCTTTTTAGTGTTTATTATGTGGCACAATTCATATATTCCGATGAACTCTAATCAAATAAGAGTCGCATTGCTCTCAATCTTCTTAATTGCTCTCAAATAACTATAATTTTTGAATTATGCTACATGTACAAAGTTATGTTATAAAGTTGGTTGACAAAATAATATCTACAACAATCATTTTAAAAACAGATTTTTAAATCATTTGAAATCAACAGTCTGGATTTTGTCAACACACTTTGTAACGAAACTTTGACTCAAATCAATTATGTGGTCGCATAGAGAATTTTCGATGCGCGAAATCTGGTTTCCGAATTTGACTCAAACACTTATGGAAATATATTTCAAAATGCTTTTTAAACCATAAAACCGTCCAGAAAAGATAGAGACGTCCTCATTCTCCTTTTTCTTTCTTTTGCTCTTAGAACTCTTCATGAGTAGCTAAGCCCCTGTCTGCTTCAGCTTAAAATCAAGAAAATGTGGCTTTTTTTATCGTTAATTTTTAAAAAGTGGGGCCCACCATCACAAATGATTCAAAATGTGCGGCCATTAACAGTTGTAGTTTTGATTAATAGTAGCACCAGACAAGCCCCCTAAATTTTTGTACTTGACCCCCATTTGGTGCAAATTTTTTTTAAAAAATGCATTTTTACCGTTGATGTGATAAGGAATATGTGGTTGAAAAAGAATGAAAAGTTATTGATATGAAATAAAATATTATTTTATTGAAGAATGTGCGATTGAAAATGAGTAGAATAATGAAAATGAAAAAAAAATGGCTCAAACAGAGCCTTGGTCGAAGGAAACTGAAACCTTGTAACCAATCTAACTGTGAGATCTAAATTATTTTCATGGTTTAGTTCATGTTTCGAGTATTGAATGTTCTTTTACACTTATTTTCGTGATTGTTGCGTGTAATTATTAGGAGACCTATTAGTTTATTATTTGTTGCAATCTATCGCTAAGTCAAATATCATACCCGTAATTTTTTGATCTCTTTAATTTATGAAGCTACTAGGATTTAATGATTTGTTGTTTTAGAAATTATTAAATCTTGAGAAGAATGTTTGACTAGATTAAATACAACCGCTTGTGGTTGTGTTATTTAGTTTCATCGATTTATCTAATTATTAAGGTCGTTACTAGTATAAATTCATAGCGCTTATCTTGGGTTGTTTAGTAATTATAGTTAATTGAATCGCTTGTTTTCTAATTAACTATAATTAAGGAGGAATAGGAAAATAATTACAATGGTGAATATTCAAAGTGAGAATTAATGTATATTTGAATCTATGATCAATTGTGAAATTTCGGTGATGGATGTAGATTTAGACCAATGTTTGTTCTTTTGATTAGTTTTGTTGTTTTAATTTGAGTTATTTATTAGTTGATTTATTTAAAAAAAATTCCGTATAACCAAAACACCCAATCATCATTTACATAGTATAAAATTAGATTAATCACTCTTCGTAGGATCGACCCCTTGCTTCCACTATTACATTTGTTTTTAGAAGTCAGGATTCGTTTGATTGAAAATATGGAATTTGGGTGGAAATAAAATAAATTTCATGGAATTGAATTGTCTAGAATTTGTTTTACTGAGAATTGCAATTAATTGTATTTGATTGTTATAATTTTCCACATGAGAAATGTTGAAAAATTGATATCCGTTTGACTTTTTTTTTCATGGAAATTGTTCATTAAAGTGATCTTTTTTTTTTACCATTAGATCTAAAATTTGTTCCAATTGTCAATTTTTTTTTAAAATTTATTATACTGAATATAATTCGTTTGACTTTGTTTTACATGAAAATTGTCAATAAAAGTGATAAATCTTTTTACCATTATATTTAGAATTTTCTTCAATTGTAAAAAAAAAACGTGGAAAATCATTTTCCCATCTAAGTAGTGGAAAATGATTTTAATGAAAAGCAAGAAAATGTGAGTGTGTGAGGAAAAGTGGGAAAAACATTTGCCTAGAAAAAAAACCTATCAAGCAAAGGAAAATTGGAAAAATGAAAAACAAATTCTATTTTCCATAGAATTGGTTGTCTATCAAACATACCCTTAAGGTTATATTTTTGGGTGCATGCGACAACATACCAGTAAATTTAATTTTTTTAATCTTAATTTTAAAAACTAATAATTTTTTTTACTTAAAAGCAAAGAGGAAATAATTCACCAAAACATATTTGTAGATAAATAAATTAATTTTTATATAAGTGTACTTTTTTATACGTAAAAGTAAGGGGGTGTTTGAGTCACATTATTTTGAAAGAATATATTTTGAAATAGTAGATTGAAGGAAAATGTGTGGTTAAAAAAGAAGGAAAAGTTATTGATGTGATGGAAAATATTATTTTATTGAAAAATGTATGGTTGAAAATGAGTAAAAGAATGAAAATAAAAATTTTAATATGTAACAAACATGAGTTTAAGTTATCCAAATGGTTTGTAGATGAAAAGTAGTTGAAAGCAACAATCAATATTAACCATATATTTTATTGCTTTAACAACTTTTCAACCAAACATTCCATCAAATTTTATTAAAATCTACTAAAATCTAACTTTAATCTCCATCAAACAACCCAAAAAGAAGTTATAATTTTTTTTTAAATAAGATTTTAATCTAGGAAAACAATAGAAACGTGTAAAAATATTAAATGAATTAGTGCCATTTATGTCAATTTTCCTATATAATAAATAAGTAAGATCAAGGCCCAATATCATAACCGAAAACGAATTACATAAAATAAAATTAAAATCGTAATGACATGAGCGTTACTCTACTCTCTCTAGAATTTGCTATTTCTCTTTTTCTCTCTTACAAATCAAATGCAATGAAATTTCCTTAAAAACATATCTATGTCTCAGCCCACCACTTCGCCCAACCCCAGTAAGCGCTCCTCCCCTTATTCCTCCTCCTCCTCCACCACCACCACCACTGGCGACGGCGGAGCCCCAATTTCACCGGCAATGAAGAAGGCCAAGTCGCAGGCGCTAGCTTATTCGCTCGACAACAATAATGGCCAACAGAGTGTACCTCATGTTCACTTCGATTCTTCCGCTAATTCTTCAATGATTGATGAGGATTCAAATGATGCCGTTTTGGATGCGTCAGCTTCGTCTAATTCTTTTGGCAGAGGAGTTGGTGGTGGTGGTGGCGGAGTCACCGCGAATTTGGCGAGGAAAAAAGCAACGCCTCCTCAGCCTGCGAAAAAGCTCGTCATTAAGCTCGTTAAAGGTTTAAATTTCGCCCTAACTTTTTATTTTTTTAATGTTCGTGGGAAGATTGAGGATTTTTATTGCCAATGTATAAAGTTGGTTGCTGGTGTAGGCGGGATATAATAGGGTTTTGAGTATTTGATTGGTTAATTTGGATGCAAAATTTGAAGTTGTTAAAGCCGGAATTGTGCGCCATATTAGACTAAATCTTATTTGTTTTATTGGGTGATTTTAATGGGATCGGAAGTTTTTATAGGATACTAGGATCTTTTTTCTTTTTTTCATTTTCTAGGTTTTTCACTTCAGATTCGATGAATAATGCAGTGTAAAATCTTGTCTTTTCAGCTGAAATGCAGTCATTATTTGAATCCCTTTTTTATTTGATTTCATTTTTGGATGAATAACTTTTAAGGAAACTTAGAAATGTTTAGTTGAGTTTTGAATCTTGGTACGTATAACTTTTTGGTTTATTTTTGATAGATTTTTTTAGAAACCATTGATTTTTCAAGAATGGAATTTGACTAGTATGTCCCAAGACTGTTGAAGGATAATCATTTGCAACCATTTTAAACCGATTTTGCGTGCTGTATTTACCACTTGGTGAACATTAGTGCTAAAGCCAAGACTTTAGCAGTAGATGTGTCCTACATGAATTAAAGCCTGAACTTTTGAATTATTTTTTGAGGGTCACATTGTAATCAGTTAATTCAATTCTATTTGATGCTGCACTGATGAATGGTCAGTGAATCTTTGCTCTAAGATGAACCGAAAACTTAGAAAACTATGTTTAGACGATCTCTGGACAGAGTTCTGGCAAGATCTTAGCTGTGAAGACCATGCATTTTGAGTTTCCATTTTTTATACCTCAGCTAAACAAAAATTCCTTATGCGTTCAAGTTGCTATATATAGCCTGATGAAAAGCCTCCCTCCCCATCCGTCCTTGAAATTGGTTCCAGTAACACAGTTAGTTTATCTCTTTACCGACAAAGAATGAAACATTGAATGAAACGAGAGAAATAATGTTCTCATTCGATATATTGACATTGCAGCTTATACACCCTTTTATAATACATTGATGGAACTAAAAAAAGGAAAAGAATAAAGAGAAAATAAGTTATAGCCTATAATCTCTCAATTTACACCAATATGGAAAGATTTTTATCTCCTTCCATCTACAAGATTTCCTACACTCCCCCTCAAGTTGGACTGTAGATATTGATCATATCCAACTTGCCAGTGAAATCGTTGAAACTTTGTTGAGACAATCCTTTGGTTAGTATATCTGCTCTTTGCTCCTTTGTGGGGATATACACCATACAAATGACTCCATCTTCTACCTTTTCCTTTATGAAATGTCTATCGATCTCCACATGTTTTGTTCTATCATGTTGGACTAGGCTAAGTGAAATGTCGATGACGGCTTTATTATCACAATAGAGTTTTATAGGTAATTTTATTGTAACATTCAATTCCTCCAATAGTTTCTTTAGCCATAGTCTTTCACATATCTCTTGTGCAGTTGCTCTAAATTTTGCTTCGACACTGCTTCTTGCCACTACATTTTGTTTTTTACTTCTCCAAGTTACCAAATTGCTCCATACAAAGGTACAGTATCTTGATGTTGATCTCCTGTCTTCTATTGATCCGACCCAATCAACATCTGTAAATAGTTCTACCTTTTCTTTTCACTCTTCTTGAAAAACAAACCATTTCCGGAGGTACATTTTAGATTTTTGAGAATTTTGTACACTGCTTCTAGGTCAGTTTCCTTCGGTGAGTGCATGTGTTGGCTTGCCACGCTGACTGCAAAGGTAATGACTGGTCTCATGTGTGACAGGTAGAGTAACTTAACAACCAGTCGTTGGTATCTTTCTCTATCAACCAGTTCTCCCGTCGCCTCTGTTCTTTTACCACAATCTACAGGTGTGTTGCTCGGTTTACAACCAAGCATGCCAGTTTTGGTCAGCAGGTCGAGAATCTATTTCCTCTGTGAAATACTGATACCCCTATTTGATCTCGTGACCTCCATACCTAAGAAGTACAGCATCTGACCTAGGTCTTTTACTTCGANTGTTGGCTTGCCACGCTGACTGCAAAGGTAATGACTGGTCTCATGTGTGACAGGTAGAGTAACTTAACAACCAGTCGTTGGTATCTTTCTCTATCAACCAGTTCTCCCGTCGCCTCTGTTCTTTTACCACAATCTACAGGTGTGTTGCTCGGTTTACAACCAAGCATGCCAGTTTTGGTCAGCAGGTCGAGAATCTATTTCCTCTGTGAAATACTGATACCCCTATTTGATCTCGTGACCTCCATACCTAAGAAGTACAGCATCTGACCTAGGTCTTTTACTTCGAATTCGGAAGTAAGGCTTTTCTTTAGTCTGTCCATCTCAGTTAAGTTGTCTCCCGTGAGGATTATATCGCTTACATACACAATTGTTATTTTTCCTTTCTCAGATTGTTGGAAAAATATAGTGTGATCTGACTGCCCTTGTGGGTATCCTTGATTCCTCAATAACTTTGCAAATCTGTCAAACCAGGCCTTGGTAACTGTTTAAGACCATATCGTACGCTACCGTCTCTACACTTCCACTCTTCATCGCTGCTGAGATCGAGTTCCTGCCAAAGTGAGGTCATTGCCATGAAGTAATCGGTCACTTCCTTGGTTCCCTGCTTCGTTTGCCATAGACGGGTCTTGATTTCGAAAATATGAGATGAGTCCTCTGTGTCGGAATACGTGTCGTGCACCACTTGCCATACTTCTTTTGCAGTAGACAAAAAGAAAAACGTCTTCCCTATAGCTGATTTCATGGAGTTAACCAGCCACGCGATGACCATGGAATTTTCAGAATTCCATCGTTGAAGTAGTCCAGCCTCCGTTGGTCTCTTCGAATCACCGGTAAGATAACCCAACTTCCCTTTTCCATCAATCATCAATTTTATTGATTGAGCCCATTCACGGTAGTTTTTTCCGTTTAATTTTTCAACTGTAAGCTGAAACAGCGAGTTTTTGAGACTGTAGGAACCAATTGTGGAGTTAATCTCCATTTCGGTTTGAGGAGCATCGAAGTTGACTGATCCTGAGCTATTGACGGGAACTTCAGCCCTAGGTTGCTAGGTTTAGACACCTAAGGCTCTGATACCATGAACGAAGCGAGAGAAATAATGTTCTAATTCGATATATTGACATTACAGCTCATACACCCTTTTATAATACATTGATGGAACTGAAAAAAGGAAAAGAATAAAGAGAAAATAAGTTATAGCTTATAATCTCTCAATTTAAACCAATATGGAAAGATTTTAATCTCCTTCCGTATACACGATTTCCTACAAACATACATCAATTAAAATGGAAAAAAAAAAAAAGAAAAAACACTACTGACGTGTATTTATTAGGCTTACATTACGACAAGTTTTTTCGTCTATTCCGAATTTTTGAAATGTATGTTGTGTGTCCAGAATGCTACATTAACAGTGTTCATAATGCTTGAAGAGTTTGGAAGTTGGATAACCCATGGTTTATAAAGGGTCATTTCAGCAAAGCTTTCAATTAACAAGAGGATGGAAAAAAAGGAAATGAAAGCGAATAAGGGCTTTATGAATATGTTGAATAGTCTAAAGATATTCATCCATGCACATTTCAATTGCGTTGAACTTGTGCTGTAGAAATTGCAAGATTGGTCCTTATGCATGATATATTCTAGGTAGAGGAGTTTGTAGTTCAAATTGAGCACAATCTATTTGATTCAAGAACCAAATCATGCTGTAGAAATACTTCACTTTTCTTGGCTTACTCTGTATTGCATTAGATGCTTTGAAGTGAAACCAAAAGGAGAAAAGCTATAGGATAATGTGCAAACTTTAACAGTTACCAGTACGTGCAAAATATGAAGCAGTGACACTAAACAGTTTTTTGAACTGATACAATTATCCTCTGGGAATGTTATAGGTTGAAGGCTTCAAGCCATATTAGTACAGTTATTGAACATTTATTGTCAAATGACCAATTCCATTATTTGTCTGTAGCCAAGCCGATGCTGCCAACTGATTTTGAAGAAAATACGTGGGCAACACTTAAGTCAGCTATCAGTGCCATATTCTTAAAACAGCCAGATCCATGCGACTTGGAGAAGCTCTATCAGGTTAGTTAAATGTTTCATTTTCTTTCATGAACAGCGGCTGTTACACATTAATTGACCTTCTTTATCATATTAGGCGGTCAATGACCTCTGCCTACACAAGATGGGTGGTAGTCTCTATCGTCGGATTGAAAAGGAGTGCGAATCATACATATCTGCTGCACTGCAATCTTTGGTTGGCCAAAGTCAAGATCTTGTGGTTTTTTTATCACTTGTTCAGAAGTGGTGGCAAGACTTTTGTGATCAGATGTTGATGATTCGTGGTATAGCATTATATCTAGATCGAACATATGTGAAACAAACCCCGAATGTGCGGTCATTGTGGGACATGGGTTTGCAGCTTTTCCGCAAACATCTTTCTTTAGCTTCGGAAGTGGAACACAAAACTGTATTTGGTCTTCTGAAAATGATTGAGAGTGAGAGGTAATTTCCAAATTCTCGATGACATGACAATAATTTATGCATACAATCTGTTGATAGCAGCCAGATTAGTGAAGGTACGTATCACTGGACAGATTAGATTTCGTAATTCAACAGTCAACATGTCTCTAATAATCTTCTACCATATCTGGTCAAAGCAGCACACTGAAATTGCTTTTGTGATAACATTTGCATTAATTTTTGGATTAATCCAGTGGTATAATTGGGAATTCGGTAAAGCTTGGTGATTGCATTTTCTTTTTCCCTTTTGATAACTTTGACATTTTGATGAGTAGTGCCAGAGCTAGTGTGACCATGTAAAGGAAACCTAAAGTTCCTGTATTCTACTAAAAAAGCTTCCTTCTAAATTCTTAACACTAACTGTTTTTACGATTTCTTAACCTCTCTCTCTCTCTCTCTCTCTCCATTAATAGTTAACAGAGCATATCTGTCTATGAAGTTCGTGTTCTTGTTTTAATCCTGATTCTGAATCTATTGAAGTTTTTTCTGTGGCTTCATCTTCCGAAAAATTTGTGACACTGGTAACAATCTTCGAGATTAAAATTCCCAAAACACTTGAAACTATCCCAAGCCATGTGCAGTTTGCCTTTTGGTGACTGCTAAATCCATCACTCCTATCTATATCAGCAGGAACTAGGACCTTCTATCGGATCAAAGTCAGACAATGGCATGCTTTCAATTTGGGGTTTACTATATTTGTCTTATTATCATATTTTTCATTCTCCTGTCTCTTTTTTCTTCTTCCCCCTACAGATTAGGTGAAGCAGTTGATAGAACTCTTCTTAACCATCTTTTGAAGATGTTCGCTGCATTGGGAATGTACCAAGAAAGCTTTGAGAAGCCTTTCCTTGAAAGTACATCTGAATTTTATGCTGCTGAAGGTGTAAAATGCATACAACAGTCAGATGTTCCGGATTACTTGAAACACGTGGAGGTGCGTCTTTGTTATGCTTTTCCCTTCACTTGCATTTATGTAAAGGTCTTGTTTTTCCATGCAGTATTAACCTTTATTTTTTTATTTTTTCACTGTTCAATCATTTTTCGTTGGACCTATTCGGAATTACTTTAGTTTTTGATATACTTGACTGCCCATATTCTTGCAGATAAGGTTGCAAGAAGAACATGATAGATGCTTACATTATTTGGATGCTAGTACAAAAAACCCATTAATAGCAACTGCAGAAAAGCAACTTCTTGAACGTCATAAATCTGCAATTCTTGATAAGGTGCCTATTAGAGGATGACTTTTCAATTACTTGAGCATTTTTCCCTTGCAAATCTTGTGTTTACCTATACAAAGTGATTTTACTCCTCAACTCTCTGTCCAGGGTTTCGTTATGTTGATGGATGGGAATCGTATAGAGGATCTCCAGAGAATGTATACACTTTACTCCAGGATGAATGCCCTAGAATCTTTTAGGCAGGCCCTTAGTCAGTACATCCGAAGAACTGGACAGGGCATGGTCATGGATGAAGAAAAAGACAAAGATATGGTATCTAGTTTACTGGAATTTAAAGTATCTCTTGATAGGATATGGGAAGAAGGCTTTTTCAAGAATGAAGCATTTAGCAATACCATCAAGGATGCATTTGAGCATCTTATTAATCTTCGTCAGGTACATTTCTTTCGTTAGTTGCTGAATTGTCTTTGATTTTCTACTTTTAACATAATAGAAAATTCTGGAGTTAGATAAGTATGATTGTCTCCTGTGTCAAAGCATGTTCTCATGTAGATCTGAGCGTCTTCTAACTCCATTTCCTTTTGGAAAAATCTCTAGAGTATATCTTCCCTGAGGTCAAAGCATTAAAGGTCTATGCATATCTTTTTATTGAGTTTTATATTATAATAGGAGACTTGAAACAAAAATATAAGAAACATTTAGATGAAACCAGTAATCTTAGCCCCCTGTTTGACCTCCATTTTTCCCAAAACTCATTTTTTTTTTCAACTCATTTTCAACCACACATTTTCCCATAAAATAATTTTACATGTAAACCCAAAAATTTTCCGCAATTTTTAACTACACATTCTCCAAAAAAATCACCATTCCAAAATACATTTCGTCCAAAAAGGTGGTAGTACTGGTTTGGGGACAAGCAATCCATAGAGTTAGCATACTTACCAAAAAGGTGATATTGGTTTTGGGAGATCCTGATTTACATAAAACAATATGAAATCACGAGTCAGAAAGTAACATGTTTGTACAAAGTGCGTTCACTGTTTACTTATAAGGTAAATATAGTTCAAGGGTAGAGCCACCACATAGCATGTCATAATTAAAATTTTGTTTGGTATACATATATAAGAAGCCTCTGATACTTGCTTTCTCATGTTAGGTGATAGTGGTGTTTAATAATCTTTCTAGGACTCCCTCTGTTTCTTGATGAACTATTTTGAGAATGCTGGAAGAAGGCATAGTTAGATTTCCTGCCTCCTTTCAGCTGTCCACACTCAAATTACGTTATAATAATCACAAACAAGACAGTTACCAATCCTCTATTCGATTGCTTGCTTCCTCTCGATGAGAGAGAGGGAGAGAGATCGAGAGGGAGCAGGTCTTTGATAGTTACATTCACTTGGCAGCTTCTGATATCTGTTTGTTCAGTGTGAAGGGGCCACACTTTTCACTATCAGGATCATCTTCTCGTCCCTGTGTCAGGGGAATAAATATATTACTCTCTACTTGATCATCCTATATCTTTTAATACTCAATCACGTGAATTTTCTTCATTTTCCTGAAAGCAATTATCAGTGCACTATGAGCATGTTTGGCTAAGCTTGAAAAACTTAGAAATTTACTTCAATTTGATCACCTTTTTGAGCCTGTATGTTTTGGTTAAATTTTAAAATAAGTTATCCCTTTTGACAAACTGTTAATATGAGCAACTATTTTTTACTTAAAATAAGAAAAGTTTACATATACGCATAACCATACATGTTTGGAAACAAAATTTACAAAAAAGTAAATCTGACCTACTTTTAAGTTTAGCAAGACATCTCAATAATGCAGACTAAATTCTGAAAATTTCTCTTAAACACAGTCTATTGACCCTCTCTTTTTCCTTTTCTGGTGGTGAGGGTAGGAAGAAGGTGCTCTGAAGGGCCATTATTGATAGTAATTATTGATTGGATATCATGGGTAATAAAATGTTACCTCGTGATTCTAATGCTCATGCAAATCCTGAATTATTCTCTTATTCCAAATCAGCAAAATAAATTTAGTATCATTCTTTTGCTGTCCATTTGTTCTTGATGACCATAGCTTACTGCACATTATTGTGTTCTATATTAGAACCGACCTGCTGAGCTAATTGCAAAGTTTGTGGACGAGAAGCTTCGTGCTGGAAACAAGGGCATTTCAGAGGAGGAACTCGAGGGTACACTTGATAAAGTCTTGGTTTTGTTCAGGTTTATACAGGTAACATTGATGAATTTATAATTAAAGCGGGTATATAGGGAAACTTGGTAGCTGTATGGGCCAAGCCTTGCAGCTGATATTATACTATTTCTCTCCCCAACAACTAATTCTTGGAGTCGTGCTTTTTTTTTTCCTAAAACTCATGTAGGGTAAAGATGTATTTGAAGCATTCTATAAGAAAGATCTTGCAAAAAGGCTCCTGTTGGGGAAAAGCGCCTCTATTGATGCAGAGAAGTCCATGATTACTAAGGTAAGTGCCTTTTGCCTTTTCGAAGTCTTTCTCTACGAAAAAGTTTGCATCCATTCTCACTCAACACAATTGACATGGGTATTGCAGTTGAAAACTGAGTGTGGCAGCCAGTTTACAAATAAACTTGAAGGAATGTTCAAGGTGTGTATTATTTTTTCTGGCTGAGCATGTGAAGCATGTAATTTGTTTTGTATTTAGTTATTTACTCTACCAACAAATGTCCCTATTGCTTCAAATCACACCAAGCTTCAGGTGTACCTCTTGCTCATTGTCATGAGATTATATCTATTACAGTGATTTATCCTACTCTCAAGTGTAGGAGGCTTCTTGGCCATGAGATTTGATTGTTTTACCTGAACTTTTTCAAATTTGGACACGATTATTGTGGGAGTACAATGTTTCCGTTGCAGCAGGCTTTCATTCTGTATATCATTCTGCTAGTAAGAGAGTGTAATCATTTGCTTAATGATGTTGGAAAACACAATACTTCAGGACATCGAATTGTCAAAAGAGATTAATGAATCATTCAAGCAATCATCCCAAGCTCGGACAAAACTACCATCAGGAATCGAGATGAGCGTCCATGTCTTAACGACAGGGTAGGTGGCCATCTTTCATTACTTTGTAGTGCTTTCAAGCTTTGATATTTTCCCTCACATCACAGATTCTCTGAGGAATAAAATGTTTGTATGATTATTGACTGCAGATACTGGCCAACATATCCACCCATGGATGTTCGACTGCCACACGAGCTCAATGTATATCAGGTTTGTCACAAACTGGAGTTCGTGACAATTAGGTTTGGCACAATGCATACAGTTGCATACACTAACTTTATGTTGTTTTCTGATCTCCATGCAGGATATTTTCAAGGAGTTTTACTTAAGCAAGCACAGTGGAAGGCGATTAATGTGGCAAAATTCATTGGGTCATTGCGTGCTGAAAGCGGAATTTCCGAAAGGTAAAAAGGAGCTGGCTGTTTCTCTATTTCAGGTTGGTTTCAGTTAATTACGTATGCATTATTGGTTATAGCTTTCTCCCCCTTTTATACTTTAATAATGCTTGCCACAAGTCTAGATTTTGTAACATGTTAGTAATTCTGTCTGTACATTCGCTGCCCCAGACGGTTGTGTTGATGCTATTTAACGATACACAAAACCTTAGCTTTCAAGATATTAAGGAATCTACTGGCATTGAGGATAAAGAGCTGAGGAGGACTTTGCAATCACTTGCATGTGGAAAAGTCCGTGTTCTTCAGAAAGTAAGCGATCGTTACCTGACAGATTATTTCCTCCTTCAATTCAAGATTTTTCTCTGTTGAAAAGATTTGATTTCCATTACAGATTCCGAAGGGGAGAGATGTGGAGGATGATGACTCCTTTGTGTTCAATGATCAATTTACTGCTCCTCTCTATCGTATAAAGGTATATCCGTTGTTCAAATGAAGCAGTGAAATCAAGACCGGAAAGGAATAACTAGAATCACTGGCTTGCTATTTGTTCTTGTTTTTTTGAAGCTAACATTTTCTTGATATGAGCAGGTAAACGCCATTCAGATGAAGGAAACAATTGAGGAGAACACTAGCACTACTGAGAGGGTGTTCCAAGACCGGCAATACCAGGTTTACTTGGACCATGTTCATCCATGTTCTTGAAAATCTGAGATTCTCTGTTTGTTTTTGCAATTGAATTTATTTTCTGCCGCAACTATTTGTGCAGGTTGATGCTGCTATTGTTCGGATTATGAAGACGAGGAAAGTGTTGAGTCACACTCTCTTGATAACTGAACTTTTTCAGCAGGTATTTGAATTTCTTGTCCCCTTATTGTCTTGGGTGTCTGGCTTGAATGTATGAATCTTTGCTTGGCGCTGGCCTACTTGCATGCGATCAAGTTCATCTGGTGATAGCATGTGACTGTGTTTGGGCCCACAAGACGAAGATAAAATCATGGCCATCAATAGTTGTTACCACATTGAGCCCGTTTGGTAGAGATTAAAATTGAAAAATTAGTCGTTATTGTTGACTTTTATTAGATGAGTGGGACTCAATAACGACTATATTTTTAATTTTAATTGAATTTTAATCGGTAATTGGTAGTGATTAAAATTGAAAAATTAGTCGTTATTGTTGACTTTTATTAGATGAGTGGGACTCAATAACGACTATATTTTTAATTTTAATTGAATTTTAATCGGTACCAAACAGGCTCTGAAATGAAAGTACGTGACAGAATGTTTGGCTATTATTAAAGGAGTATCAAAACAAGTGATTTTAATTTATAAACTTTCACCAAAGTGCATACTTCCAAAACAAGTTACTTTTTCTTCTTGGAAGAGTAAAAAGTAACATATCCAAATATGTTGGGAAACCACAAGTTACATAAAAGTAATTTTTACTTCATTTTAAATTTTAGCCAAGCGTGCTTACTGTTTTGTGGGCAAAAGAATAATTTATTCAAACTGGAGTAAATGTTTTGTTATCTTGATTACACAGCTTAAGTTCCCCATAAAACCGGCTGACTTGAAGAAAAGGATCGAGAGCCTGATAGACAGGGAGTACCTGGAGCGTGACAAGAATAACCCTCAAATATACAACTACCTTGCTTGAAACAACAGGTTTCCTGGTAAATGACTTTGGGGAGTTTTTTCCCCTTATTAAGAGGCTAGAAGCAAATTGATTCAATCCCGCGTTTCACTGTGTATAGAAAACTCAGAGCCGTTATTTTTTTGTTGTGATGTACGCTCGCTGTAAAGCATACCTTGCTATTATGTTTTCAAATTCAGTTTGTACTCTGAAAAACAGAAGCGGGATCCAGAGATATCTCCATTGAAGTGAAACTTCATATTGGATCGACTGGAACAAGTATGATAGCCTTTCACCCCTAGTCCCGTAGCCCATCAATCATCATCTTCTACTTGTTTTTTATTTTTATTTTTATTTTATTTTTTCGGGGACAAGATAACATTAATTTTCCTAAAGTCAGCTCTGAGAAATATTCTCATTAAGCTGTTTATCCACAAATTAATTGCAAAATATTGAGGCAGTAACAAGGGTCTTGCTGCCGAGCGAAGCGAACCAATTTGCCCAAGTTTGGGCAAATAAGAAAAGGCGGTTCTTTTTAACAAAATCTGAAATCTAATTATCCCAATGCAGTAGCGGTGGCAAATGGATCCAGCTGCTCTTGTTTTGTTGAGGCTCGGTTTGTGGTTAGCTTGGTTTGTTTTGAGACGAGTCACGTTATCTTTCCCACAAGATGGCTTGTTTGAGCTCGTCGGCATGAAACTAGCGAGTCAGATCGTATAGGCTCATGGGTTAGCTCTTTTCTTTCTTATTTATTTATTTTTTGCCTCAATTTTTAAGTTTCTTTTGTTAATATGTAAATCGATTTGGCTCGTGAGACCTACGAGCCAGGATCAAACCAAACCCATATTTTGGGCACCAGTCGAACTTGAGCTCGCACCCAACGAGCTTGGGAGCCGAGACAAGCTCATGGTTGTAAAGGTTGAGCCAAGCCGAGCCTAGAAAGCAGAAATCAAACTATTTCAGAGGTTACTAATATTTAAGCAGACAAATTTAAATCATTTGATTAAGGTAACTTCAAAACTTTGACATCCAATACATATCAAAAGAATCATGGAATGGGTTAGGAGAAGTGATTTTTTTAAAAAAGCATCACTGATTCAAAGAACCCTACAAAATAAATAAAAATGCAATAGATTCTTTCATTGTTTATTGGCATTTACAATATCAATAACTAATTGTTGAAACTTATATACCAAATTGGAGTTGAAAGACAACGGGAGTTTTCAATGGTCCCATTTTTCATGCTAAAGTTTCCTGTGTCACGACCACATTATCATCATCATCATTTCTAAATCAAGCTTTAAAAGAAGAACAAAATATAGGTCAAAATTATTGAGGTGGCTGATGGTGAGAATGTCAACCTCAAAAATTGATTCCAAGATAATAGAAACATATTCAAAAACTAGGCTCAATTTAGGAAAAAGTTTCTAATGTTTGTACCAATCGAACTACCTACTTATATGATTAATCACGTGATAAGTTTTCATGAATTAACGTTAACATTTGAAGATCCAAGTAATTTTCTAAAAAAATGTCCAGAAAACTACGACTTTTTAATTCTCAACACCGAGCACCAAGAGACAGAAATGGTGTCCCCATTATTGAAATTCAGTATAAAAAGTGATCTGGTATTGAAAAAACATATTACACAAAAGCCATGTAATTAATACAAGTACAAAGTCGAGGAATACAATTTAGGTTCCAGAAACCATGTAATGAGTACAATGTTTGCAACAAAAATCTTCCAACATCTTATCATCTCTCTACTATATTGACATTCTCATATAAATACTATTGTAGCAGCAGAAACAAGCACACAACAGAATCCCAAATAAACCAAGGAGTTCTAAGCAAACAGAACCTGAGAGCGTGATGGCATCAAGTCGGAGAGTGTATCGGGTGCCTCAACCACTTCCCATTGAACAGAGAAGCGGGACTTTCTTTCTAAAGTGTGTCTAGGGAACATTCTTGTTATATGGCCCACAGCAATGTGTAGGTTCTGACCGACAACATAGATCATGCGATCACAGCTGTTAACACAGAAAGGCTTGCATATCTGCTCAGGTATAGGAGGTCCGTCTACAGCATCCCAAGAATCAGTCTTTGCATCATAGACTTTCAATTTTGTCCTCTCGTGCTCTGAGACCACAAACAAATGCCCCAAAATCACGACACTTGAACCTGTCCAGCCTTCTCGTAGTCCAGTAGCCATATTCTCCCAGTTATCAGTTATCGGGTCATAGACCTGACCCCGAGGTACAACATAGAAGGGCCAAAACCACCCTTCTGTCATGAGAAGCTTCCCATTAAGAACTGCAGTATCATATGTCGCCATGTTAGTTTCCATGTTCGCAACAGGACTCCACGTACCTCTATTAGGATCCAGGACTTCAGCCGAGTTAAGCTCAAACAGTTCCGAGCTGTTCCCCCCAGCCACATATATCATTCCATCGATCACCCCACTAGCGAAAAACGACCTTGCTGTGCTCATCTTTTTCATCACCATCCAACGGTTTGTATACATTTCATATTTCAATACTAAATCAAGGGAGCCATCCACATCAGGTTCTACACCACCACAAACAAAGAGAACACCCTCATGGGGTATGGAAACAAACCCGAACCCATGTGGACAGACCTTATCTTTACAAGGCATCGCAGGGATTGTGTGCCAAGAGAACTGAGTGAGGTCAAGAACTTTCCATTCAGTTTTTCCAGTACATTTATGGAAGGCGAAGACAAACAGCCAAGGATCATGAAACCCGAGCTCCTTTCTCCGGGTAAAAAACTGTCCTTTGCTACCAAACAAGGAATACCAACGCTTACAGACAAGCCTGAAGACTGAATGGTCGTTGACTGGTAGCCGAAGGAGGCACTGGAGGGCAACATCATCTGGAAGTCCAGGAATTAAAGGCTCTCCCTTGAGAGATAGTTTCAATTCTAGCAAAGGATCTAGCAAGGAGGAATTTGTTGCTGCTACCCTAAATTTCGGGGATAATGTCATTTGGGAATCCCCAAGCTTGTGCACTGGAGCTTGGGTTGATGAAACTCGCACTCTTTGCATCTTTTTCATCTAGGATAAAAAATGAAAAAGATGCAAAATAAGTTACTACACTATTTTATCCTTTAAATCCAATTTATTAAATTGACTTCACCAGGAGGTGTTGATAGTTGATTAATTATATAGCAATTCACTAAAAGTCCACCTCAAATCACCTACTCTCTAAAATTCCCAATCACAAAATCAGTTATATCAAACTCATATCCTCTATATTCTCGTAACTTCTGAACTACAAATCACAAATCCACATCTGAAATCCCAAAAGAAAAACCTCACATGCATAAAAAAAACGAAACTTTTTAATTCTTCATCTCCCTTGAATTATATATGTTACTTCTTTTTAGTTCTTCATCTCCCTTGAATTATAGATGTTACTTTTTATCTCCATTTCTGCCTCCAAAGCACAATCGTTAAGAATTCAAAGGTTTTTAAATCCCTGAAAATAAAACACAAAATAACCAAAAAATAAAGAATCGATTAGAAACAGCTAAAATTACTTCTTATATATTTCAATTTTCATCATAATAATCTAAAATACTCAAGAACCATAAAAGCCCAGTTCATATAATCATAAAACATGTATTGGTTACAGTCCATACACATCAATAACAACCCCAACAAGTATAAAAATTCAGAAACAAAAAAGAAAGGAATTTTCTAGGGTAAGTAAATGAGAAAAATGAACTTACAAAACAGGTAAATTGCTTGATTCTACTTTGGAATTCAGTGGATTAGACTCATGAGATTTACTGACCAAGAAAGACTCTTTACTATTTCCCCTAATTTTGCTTGAAATTTTTTTTGCTTCTTTCTGGAGTAACTTGGAAAGAAGGATTAAAATTCCATTTGCTCAGAAAATTAATGGTTGTCAATTTGTAACGTTTAGCAAAATTGGCTTCAAACTCACGCGGGAATCAGGTGGAACGCGCCAAATAGGTGCGTGGTGGGACGCTGCTAATTATCATTCTTCTTTTTGATTTAGGCCATAGGAGCGGAGCCGAGATGTAATGCTACAAAGGTTAAAAATTTGAACAATAGGCTATTGGACTTAAATAGTGAAAAAACTTTGACTATAACCAATTTTTTTTGGAAAATTACAAAAGATCAGGTGTTAAAAAATTGATTTTTTAAAAATCGGGTCCAAAATTTATTTATTAAAAAATCAGGTA
>CAIGRL010234314.1:0-10827 GCA_903798325.1 Fraxinus xanthoxyloides
AGATATACCTCTGTTTGGCCCACATTAAATTTTTCATTATCATTTTTCTACTCATTTTCAACCACACATTCTTCAATAAAATAATATTTTACATCACATCAATAACTTTTCTTTTTTTTCAACCACACATTTTCCATCAATCTACTATTTTAAAATGCATTCTTCCAAAATAATGTAGCTCGAACGCACCCTAAAAATAAATCTTAAAAAAATGAATTTTAGAAAAAAAAGAAGAAGCTCAAATGGGCTGTATAATCTTTGCACAAAACTAAACATCAAAAGTGCTAGAAATACAAAGATAATGGACGAGCGGACGGATGGATAGAATATTCTTGGCTATAACAAACAATTTAACACCAACGAATGCTGCCAAACCAACATCCCATTTACTTCTTCCCAAATTCATATTTTTATTGTCTAACCACCCACGCCACCCCACTCCACCCTGTCATCTTAGCTCTCATGCCACACCACCATAACTTAGTGCTTGTAAACTCTACCCATTATCTTAGTTCTTGAAAATACCCTTTCAATTTTCACTTCTTAAGTAATTAAGAGTTCTCTCGAGTGTCATCTCCGTTTGATTTGCGCGGAAGGTAAAATTCTTTAATTTAACAGAATTCGAATAGCTTTTTTTTCCTCATTTTCTTTAAATCACTTGATTATGAGCTGGTTTTCCTAAAAAGAAACAATCTTGAGTTGGGATTTTATTGGGAAAAGATTAATTTGAAGTTAACTGATAGTGTGCTCGGAAGGGTGTTCAAAAGTTACTGCTTTTTATTTTTCTGTGTTTGGGTTCTTTGATTCGAGTTACATCCATTTCTTTGCAATTCTGGAGTTCTATAAACAAAATAAAATATCTGAGTTTTTGAGGTAGAATTTTGAAAGTCTTAATAGGTTGGAATTTCTCGTTCTTGTCTACATGTAAGTATTTATGCAAACTATTTGCTTTTGGGGGTTCTTGACATGGATAAAAATGATTAATTTGAAGTTAACTGAGAGTGGGTTCGAGTTACATCTATTTCTTTGTAATTCAGGAGTTTTATAAACAAATTAATATATCAGGGGTTTTGAGGTAGAATTTTGAAAGGCTTAAAAGGTTAGGATTTCATGTTGTCTAAATTTAAGTATTTATGCAAACTATTTGTCTTTGGATTCTTGATATGGATGCATTTTTAAGTGTGACGTATATTTAGAGTTTCAGGGCTGCAATTTTGGAGCTTGTTGAATTCATAAACATTTTTTTGAAGAAATCTTGAGTTTCGAAATGTCCCAATTTGGACATGTTTCTGCTGTCAATTTGAGAGGGCAAAATAACTTAAATAATCTTTGGAGCTCTCAGTCTTGGAGATGCTACTGTCTTGATGGGAAAATGAATACACTATCATTTGCAAGTAGTGATGCTATGGGTAGTAAATTGAAGAGTCCTCCTGTTCATGCTTTTATGACGAGATCAGGAAAAGATGTGTCCCCTTTGAAGGTATGACCCCGAAGAAATGTTAAATGATTAGGGGTTTTTGAAATGTTAATGAAAGAAGAAACACATTGATGTTATGTTTGTTATATAGGTTGTTTGCATTGACTATCCAAGACCAGGGATTGAGAGTTCAGTCAATTATTTGGAAGCGGCTTATTTATCTTCAACGTTTCGTAACTCTCCACGTCCATACAAACCATTAAAGATAGTCATTGCTGGTGCAGGTGGGAATAACATGTTTTCTTTATCTTAAAATTATTTTTCCCTTTTCTGTTTATTGAGCAAATAGATTAAAATTCCTGTGAATTCACATACCCTTTTACACCACGACTAAAATGTAGTTAACTGTTAGTGCTTATTCGGTGATGAACTTTGTTTAGAAATTTATAATGTTATTTTTTAGTTATTTATCTCAAGTATCCCCACTTCCCTTGGGAATAAGTACAGTTGTGTCAAAAGTAAAAGTGTATATTCCTCAACATAGGATTTCTTTACTAGCCTTTTCAACAAATCCAATCAACGGGTTGCTTTTTAATGGATGTTTTTGTCATTAGGATTCTATAGTTCATATTTTGCATTTATATATATTTTTCTTTCTCACATTGTACTTTTTGGATCTATAGTTAGAAACTAATATAAATACTACACTGAATTTAGTCAAAGAATTATTTAATAAAATCATTTACCTAGTGCTGATGAATTGCACTACTGGATGCTTCCAGGTTTGGCTGGATTGTCTACTGCAAAGTATTTGGCAGATGCAGGTCATAAACCGATATTGTTGGAAGGAAGGGATGTCCTGGGTGGAAAGGTTTATAAAATGCTCCCTTGCTTACGTTCTTCTCAAAACTATTCTTTCATGCTTGAAATGTTTCTTCTCTGAATTTGTCCCTCGTTGCGCAGGTGGCTGCATGGAAAGATGATGATGGAGACTGGTATGAGACTGGGTTACACATATTTTGTAAGTTTGAGAACTCAGTTGCAAATTTAAATACTTTGTATTATGCATCAAATCACTTATCAATTTGATTATTTATTTTCTTTAAGTTGGGGCTTACCCAAATGTACAGAACCTATTTGGAGAGCTAGGCATCAATGATCGGCTGCAGTGGAAGGAGCATTCTATGATATTTGCAATGCCAAACAAGCCAGGGGAATTTAGCCGATTTGATTTTCCTGAAGTCTTACCTGCACCATTAAATGGTGATTTGTTTTTTTATCCTTGGAGAAGCCGAGGATTTGAAATGAGAAAAAACATCTAGTTAGTTTTCATACAACTGTGCCTTTGATATTTGAGGCGACGCTCAAGATAGATTTCCATTTATTTATTTCATAAGGGTCTGTAGGTGGTGCATAAGGACGTGCACGTTTTTCTATACTATTGTTTTCTTGTGTAAAATTTTATTGTTATTGGCAGGAATATGGGCAATCTTAAAGAACAGCGAANGATTTTCCTGAAGTCTTACCTGCACCATTAAATGGTGATTTGTTTTTTTATCCTTGGAGAAGCCGAGGATTTGAAATGAGAAAAAACATCTAGTTAGTTTTCATACAACTGTGCCTTTGATATTTGAGGCGACGCTCAAGATAGATTTCCATTTATTTATTTCATAAGGGTCTGTAGGTGGTGCATAAGGACGTGCACGTTTTTCTATACTATTGTTTTCTTGTGTAAAATTTTATTGTTATTGGCAGGAATATGGGCAATCTTAAAGAACAGTGAAATGCTTACTTGGCCAGAGAAAGTCAAGTTCGCTGTAGGACTCTTGCCAGCAATAATTGGCGGACAGTCTTATGTTGAGGCTCAAGACGGTATAACCGTTAAAGACTGGATGAGAAAGCAAGTATGTAGAGTTGCATTAGTGGACGAGACCTGAATATTGCTAGATTTATCTCAAATTTTCTTTACAACAGAGTTGCATTAGTATCTCTTTGGCATTTTTTTGGGCATGTGTTTATAGCTATTACCTTGCAGTTTTGTCCTGAGGAATTAAGGCATTCAATTCGTTTCAGGGTATTCCAGATCGAGTAACTGATGAGGTTTTCATAGCCATGTCTAAGGCATTGAACTTCATTAACCCTAATGAACTTTCAATGCAGTGCATTTTAATTGCTTTGAATCGATTTCTTCAGGTAAATGGGCTCGTCTCTCCTACGGCGTTGTTGATATCCTTCAGTAAATATGTACATCGTGTGATTGAAGAAGCAAGACCCAATTATGAACTTTGTGCAGTACGTCGCTGGGTGCTATATGTACACAAAACAACCGAGTTTAATGATTGTAGCATCCCTAACATGCTATATCTAATCAATAGGAAAATTACTTTGCTGTATTATTTACTTTGGTTCTTCAAAATGATCAATTTACATATCTTTGAATTTGTATAAGAGTACCATTCATGATGAGTTCTCCATAATATTTTAATAAAAATCTACAGGAGAAGCATGGTTCAAAGATGGCTTTTTTAGATGGCAATCCACCAGAAAGACTTTGCATGCCAATTGTTGACCATTTTACTTCACAAGGTGGCGAAGTCCAGCTTAATTCACGAATACAAAAGATTGAGCTAAATATAGATGGTAGCGTTAAGCATTTTGTGCTAAGTAATGGGAGTATGGTTGAAGGAGATGCTTATGTATTTGCAACGCCGGGTAGATTATTAATTTCTATAACAACTCATATATTGATTTTTTAGTCTAAATTTTTCCGCGATTGCTAATTTGATGTAATCCTATCAGTTGATATCCTCAAGCTCCTTCTGCCTGAGGACTGGAAAGAGATTCAATATTTCCAAAAATTGGATAAATTAGTTGGAGTTCCAGTTATAAATGTTCACATATGGTAAGTTTTTGGATCATTTTTTCATTTTATTTGACAGTTATTTTTCTGCCTACGATGATCTGACTGAGTAATGTAGAATATACTCATAAAACTATAGTCATTATCTCATGCAAGCTAGGACTAATTTGCCTGCTTCGTTGATATTTGGCTTTTTTTATTCATTTGATTTTAAGGTTTGCATCTTAATTGCAGGTTTGACAGAAAATTGAAAAACACGTATGATCATCTACTCTTCAGCAGGTCGTTGTCATAAACATTCAGTTCTACTAAATTATATTACTATTTCAATTGCATACTTAATGTAGCATAGCGAATACACACGGCTTTTCATATTCCACTGATTATAAACCTACCGACTCTTATTCTTCTTCTTCTTCTTCTTCTTTTTTTTGAAGTTTTTGCACAAGTGTTGACTGTGAGTTGCCATATCATTCTGTGTTCAATCTTATTAATTTATTTCATAATTTCTTTTAGGATAGCCGCCTTCAATTCTGTAGTGTCACCTACAATATTAAGTTTATGATACCTTCAATCTTTTTTACTTGTCCAATTTCATTTTCTGTGAGAATTTAGCCCCTATTTGACCACCACTATTTCAAAATTCTTTAATTCTCATATTCATTTTCAACCACATATTTACACAATAAAATATTTTGCACGTAAACCCAAAACTTTTCTCTACTTTTTAACTATACATTCTCCAATTCAAAACTCCATTTTTTTTTTCAAAATAATGGCCATCAAATAGGGGCTTAATGAGAAGAACTAATACACTTATGGCATGTTTAGTAGGGACGAAGTATAGCAGTAGACATTATAAAGGCAAAGAAGAAGCTAATATTGCAATTACATGTCTAAATTATAATTAAAAGTCCCACAAATTCTTATTTATTTGCTGATGTTTATGCTCTCTGTGGTATTTAAGGTTAAAAGAACACATTTCATCAAATCCTGATTGAATTATTTTCATCTAGTTGTGTAATACCTTTTCTGCCTGATTCCGATATAAACTCCTTTTTTTTTTCTTCTTCTTCTTCTTTTTTTTTTTTATTCATTTAATGCAGGAGTTCACTTCTCAGTGTATATGCTGACATGTCTGTAACTTGTAAGGTACTAACAGCATATTTTTTACGATTTTTATACTGGCTTGATCTTTATAATTAGTTTTGTAATTGCCATAAAATTCATTTAAGAATATATATTTTCTAGTGCCGTGGTTGTGTAATGCAAATGACGTAGATTTAAGATTTTTGCTCATAAATATGAATGAAATAATAGTAAACTTTCCCACAATTTGAGAATACTTACGAGGGCTTACTTCACACAATTTGAATATTTTCTATTTATATTTGATCTTGTGAGGGGCAATTATACGTCGTCTTTGTTCCTACTCAGATTTTGTTAACTATAACTGTATGGTTGCCCAAATGTTCTTACAGGAGTACTACGATCCTAATAAATCTATGCTGGAATTGGTTTTTGCACCTGCAGAAGAATGGATATCTCGTAGTGACACAGAAATAATCGATGCCACAATGAAAGAACTTGCAAAACTCTTTCCTGATGAAATTTCTGCAGATCAGACCAAAGCAAAAATAGTGAAGTACCATGTTGTTAAAACTCCAAGGTTAGACATGAATTGATACTTATGGTAGCAATCTCTTGCTTTAGCCTTTTACTGGTAGATGATGAGATCTTTATCTTTCATGTAAATATGGTCATGCACTAGCTGACAATGACAGCATTCAACTCTCTACATGAAACTTTTTCACTGTTTTGTTGTTTCATAACTCGGATTTTTTGCTGTACTGGACATCAGTTACAACATTAAATTTTGGTCAGGAGGAACAGATACAAGTGGACATAACTGGACAGCATTAAGGAGGAAAAAGAAACTAAAATCTTGTTCATAATGTAGTCAAATCTTGTCTTCTAATTAGCATACCGAAAATGCACTATGGTATATTTTGTACGCAGGATTGCATAACATTGGACAATATTAAGAGAAAAGAAACTAAAATCCTGCTCATCATACTATCATGTTCAGTACTCCCCGTTTATTGAATTCAGACTGAGCTTCTCTCCTCTAGGTCTGTCTATAAAACAGTACCTGGCTCTGAACCTTGCCGTCCCTTACAAAGATCTCCTATAGAAGGATTCTATTTAGCCGGTGATTACACAAAGCAAAAGTACTTGGCTTCGATGGAAGGTGCTGTTCTATCAGGAAAGCTTTGTGCACAAGCCATTGTGCAGGTGATGTTTCACTCACCTCGTTTATCTCTCAGATGCATACATTAGTCAAACGAATCTTATATCCAAACATCAATCTCTTTAAACACTTTGCAGGATTATGAGTTATTGGCTGCAATAGAACACAAGAAGTTGGCAGAGGCAAGCCTTGTTTAACTTTTTAAAATTCGGGATTTTGTCATTCAATTGTATAGAAAAATCTCGTAAGGATGGACGAAAGCCATGCAGACCGTATACTGTTTACATACTGTGTGAATCAAAGAAATAGAAGATGATAATCTACTAAAGTAGCAAATCTTCGATTAAATTTTCAACGAAACTGCCACATATTGGTTTGCCGTTCATCTTTGATTATTTCCGGAGTATAATTACTTAGTACTCCTTGTCACTATTTAATTGATATTTGTATTATATAATTGAGATCTACCACTAGAAATTTTCTCCATATTCTTCACCGCCTCGCCCCATTTGAATTTGAGTAATGCTTAGCACCAGTTTAGATGATAATTTAATATCATTAAATGATATGTTCATTTAAATGCAAAGTAAAAACATTCATTTAATTGCAGGTGTATTATTCTTTCAATTTACATTAGATTATTTCTGGGTACCTCTCAAGTTATTGAGTAGTTATTACTTGAGACCTCCCGAAGTGCTCCTAAGCAAGAAGGTAAGGCTGGTGAGAATCCAATATTTTCCCAACTGTTCATTTTCAGTATCTTTCTTTTGATGATTCTTCGAGATGCTGTAGTTTTTTTTACTACGGAAATTGTCTCATTTGCTTTGCCTGTACGTGAAATGAAATATTTTACAGTATCTCTTGATTCAGTATATTTAATCACTGTTTGCCGACCTCGTCACTCTATAAATCTGGACCACAAGGATAGCGCTTCAATTGCTCGAAGTTTACATTTAAATAAAAATGTACTTTTTTAATAAATAACTAAACTCAAGCATTAATTCGATTACTGGAAATAATGATATGATTAATTGAAAATATGACGTTCATGATAAGAACATGTCAAGTTGGATTAGTCGTACTTTTAAGCACCAACAACACCAGCAGCGCATTAGCATTTTCGTTGCTGCAACAAACAAAAAGACTTATTGATCATTTGAACTAAAGAATAACTCGATGAGAAAAAGAGTTCGTTAGCGGATCGGATGAGATGAATCATTTATTTGCATTCTTGCTAGCACTACGAAAAACTCTATTCTTAACGTCCATAATATTGACTTTTAACGGTTTCCAAGAGTCGGGTTTAGTTGTTTTACCCACCACGGTGCTATAGATACAAAATAAAGAAGAAGAGTGATAACCTTTTTACTTTCAAACCTAAACTAGAGATAACGAGTGCAACACATGAAATATATTGGTCTCCCCTCATAGGGAAGTGTAGCTTTGGTACGTGGAGAAAAAATAAAAATAGTTAAATTAATCTATAAATAGATAATATTTTACATAATCTTTCACATAATGGCCAAATGGTGGCCTCCTATTGGGGGCGCCCGTGCATGGTGAATGATTAAAAGGTAAAATATACATTTAAATTTTATTGTCAACTAGAACATTTCTAAATTTGTATCATATACGACCTCGAAACTCTTTCTTTTAATTAATTTAGACGTATAACAAAAGAAAATGAACTTTCTAGAGGATTGGTGCTTCAAACTTTTCAATTTCTTTACTCAATCCATTGCATATAATATAGATTATTGTCAATACTTAATGATCATGTTCATGCATAATTCCAAACTTTTTAAGCTTAGCCTAAATATTATTTTCCAATTAATCTCCATTATTTTCAAAATACATTTTTTATCTCTTCTTTTCAAACAAACAATTTTTCAATAAAATAATATTAAATGCAAACTCAAAAAAACTTCTTTATTTTTTAACCACACGTCCTTCATCAATCAACTATTCTAAAATTCATTCTTAACCAAAAAATGGGACTCAAACATGGGTAATGAAAAGATAAAGAAAAAAAAAATCCCATATGTATAAAGTTAAAACGAAGATTAGGTTTACAGCTGTAGGTATCTCAATATTTTGATGATCAAATGTAGATTCTGATGATGATTGATTAGTTTCAAAGAGTTGAACAACTAAATCTATTGAGATTGAGGTTGTCTGAACTTATTTAAAATTAAACGTGATAGATACCATAATCTCAATATTCACATGACTGAATTTTAATCTTATAATTAGGATCATTTTATGGATTTTAATTGAAGATTGTGTAAATCTACAGTTCAGTCGTTTAATTAATAGGTCTTCTTGATTTTAGGTTCAATGTATGCTAAGCTGAAAAAACAAAATAAAAGATTACGTCTTTGACTATCGAGGGATACTATTTTTGAAGTGTTGTGTACACAAATATATAGTAGACTTTTGCAAACACATGCATACATATAAATAAATAAAGTTCTCACCTTTTGAACGAGTTGATTTGACATGATTATTTAGCATAGTTAGTTTCATATCTACGTACACACGCGTGTGCACACATATGGAATTCAAGCACACAAGAAAGACAAGTGGAAGAAATTTACATGAGTTGGTAATTCGTCGAAATTCACATTTAGAAACCGAGAATTTCACTCAACAAAAGAGTATAACAAACATGTTTGGAAATTGATTATAATCAATTTAAATTATAAATGAATAAAAAACGAGCGATGAATAAGTAAATAATACTTGTGAATTTTACGAAATGTATAGATAAATATTATAAAATGATTTGATTTAAAATATTTATAAATTGCCCAACAAGCTTTGTCACAAAGTTGGTAGATTAGAGTATCTCTAGTCGTGGTTAAAATTAGTGTAAATTGGTATCTCTACGTTGTAATCAAATGATTAAAGTGAAATTCGTTTTCCTTGAATGTGACATTTTTCATGGAAAATGTGGCAATCAAACAACGCCTAAATTTAAATTTTGCTCAAATGAAAATAACTAAATTCACCTTTTATTTTGTATATGTGAAAAAAATATAAATATAAATCCATTTTATACTACGATTGGAGATGCTTTAATTGAGACCAGCTAGTTACCGACAATTTCAATGTTTCCTTACAAGAAAATCCTCGATTATTGCAAATTCTGAAAGTATCGAAGGGTTCCTATATACATTAGTAGCTTACTTCTAATTCTATTCCATTGTGATATTCAAATTAATTTTCCTATATGTAGCATTAACAAAAAGATCAATTCTTATTTCCATGTCGAAATATTGTTGGGTAAAATGAAAATAGAACATTGAAAAGATATGCATTTGCAAATTTTAATATTTAAAGGGCACATAATATAAATAAATATTCCTTTTACTCATCGAAGTTAAAAATAAGCAATGAGGGTAAGAATTACTTTTAAAGTAAATATTTTTTTTCTCTTAGTCAATAAAACTAAAGATTTCTTAAAAATAACTTACTTTTTAAGAGCATGTTTTGCTTAGCATAAAGGTGTCCTTATAAGTAAGTTTAAAAGAAAAGAAAAAAAAAATACTCTCCCTTCTTTAAAAAAATTAAGTTACTTAAAACTTAAAAGTGTTTTTCTAAGTTTAACCAAACATGCTTAAGCATTGTATTAGACACTAGACAGAGAGGTGCTTGGTATTCCGAGCCACAACGGAAGCAATTTCTATTTGGCCGGCCGGCCGACACCCACCTCTTATTTCACTTATTTTGCCGTGTCTTCATTAAGCAACTTTCCCCATATTAAGCCTCATTTAATTATTTTTTATAATCTACTTGCAAACTAATATACAATACAAATGTAACACCTCAGACAATAATCCCTTCAATCCCAATTCACTATACTGTAAAATATTCAAAACAAATCCATGCCCACGTTCACCCCTCTTTCTTCTTACCAAAAAATTGCTGCCATGCTACGTTTTACCATGCAGATCCCTCAGTTTTCGAACCTGACCACGTTCATTGTTCATTCCCCTTGCTTCAAAACCTAGTCAACTTCACTTTGTTTAATATTTTTAACGATTTTGTTTAAAAACTTAAAATAATAAACGCTTAATCCTAAACATGTCCCTTCACATAAATGAAATAATTAATGAAACACAAATTTTAATCAGAATCATCACACACACACACACACATTTTTTTTTTAATTTAAGGGAGTGTTTGATAGATATTATTTTGGAAGAATGAATTTTGGAATAGTGGATTGATGGAGAATGTGTGGTTGAAAAAGAAGGAAAAGTTATAGATGTGATGGAAAATATTATTTTATTGAAG
>CAIGRL010234328.1:0-11119 GCA_903798325.1 Fraxinus xanthoxyloides
AAAAAAAAAAAGAGAGAAAATTACTTATTTGTTTGTCACTCGTTAACCTTAGAAGCCAAATAAAGAAAGAGAAAAAGGCACTCAAAAACACAGAAATAAGCAGAGGGTGTGCAAAATTCCGTGATCTGTTTCATGTGAATTCACCATACCATTTGTTGTTTTGCACAAGAAAGAAAACTCCCTTTTTCATTTTCTTCCCTCCATTTCAACACATTATTCTCACAGAAGATCCCTCACACTCACTCTCTCTCTCTCCAATTTTACTATTCTACCTTTCTCTCTCTCTCACTGAATTCGATTTTGGTTCCAAATTTACCCCCATATAAAGATTTAATAAAGATTCCATTTTAGGGGTTTTCATTGTCAAAATCCTTTGGAAAGCGCCAATTTCACTTCAGATCAGACCTCAATATTTCCCTATTTATTAAGTACGTGTGGGTTTTCAACAAATTCTCAATTTATCAAAAAGAAGCTGATTTTGACATTTCTGCCGGGAATTTCGCTGCAAAATTGCAATGCTTGTTCTGAAGATTGTGGTTTGAATGGTATGTCAAATGTGATTTTGGGCTCCGTCCGTTTTGACAATATAATTTATTTTTAGGCTCTGCATGCGTGAATTACAAGAGGGTCCTATGCTGCTTCGCAGAGGTTCCCAAAGTCACAGTTTTTTCGTTTTTATAATTTAAAGAACAGTTTCTGTCCGGCATGCTTAGGAATTTCGTTACAATTTAAACACATACAGTCTGTTTATTGAGGTGAAAGAAAGGATTAGTAGTTTTTTGAGTGGTTTGGACTTTGGGAGGATCAGTTTGCATAAAATGCGCAGGGCACCTGTGCTATAATTCCCTATTTTTTATGACTTTTTCTTAAACTGGCGACTTATATTGAAATTTCTCTGTTGTGGAAAGTGCTATTTGGTGTAGTGGTTTGGTTGGAACGGGATGGGATTTTATGGCTAAGACGTATTTGTCATGATAGTGGTACAATGTGATGGAGATACAGGGTTTGCATGTAGCTTAGAGACATGCTCGGATGTATAAAATTGGAGATGCGTGTTTGGTTGAAACTTCTTGGTGGACAACCTGAGTTTCATAATCCACTTATTTAAATGATGGTTGAAGATACAGGCTCAAAGGAAATGGATTGAAAGGACTACACTTTCTTCACTTTTTTCCTTTTCATCTTGTTCTTTCTTTTCAAATGACATTTTAGCTCAACCTTCATTTGGAGCATTGTAGTTGTAGATGAAATGAATTTTAGGTTGTGAATGTGGAAGGGTTGGATGACCAAGTATCATTTTGGAACTTCATCTTTTGAAGTGATATTTAAAAGTTAGGTGTTGAGTCACGAGGATCATCAATGGGGGAAATCACCTTCTAAATATTGATAAATCAAATAGTTTGGGTACAAGAAAACAACCTAGCAATTANCTTCTAAATATTGATAAATCAAATAGTTTGGGTACAAGAAAACAACCTAGCAATTATAGTATATTCTAAGTGCCATTTAGATATTGAATAAAAATATATAGCTTAAATGGCTCAAATTACACCAATATCATGCTAGGTGGAGTTGTGTTTCTACCTTATTTGATTGTTGGGAAAGGCTTCACCATAAACAAAGTGTGAAATATAATTAATTAGCGGACTATGCATGTAGAGAAATTTAAATAAGTAACATGGTAATATTAAAACGCCATGTTTATCAATGGTGCTAGGTTAATGTCGACTACTATTAAACTTTAAAAATTCCACGAAATTTGAACTCTTACCATATAATCAAACTTCATTATAGCTTAGAGAATCACATGTATGGAAAGATTTATGTTACCAATATGCTTTGAAAATCATTTCAATTTTTTCGTGACAAATCAAGCAAAGAAAAAGAAAATAAAGAAATGTTACTTGTTTTCGGATATAAATAAAAAAACTAGAGAAAAATAGATGAAATAAATAAAAATAGTTAAGGAAATAGAAAAAGTGTACAAAACATAGAACATCACATATCTATCACTTTTTGTAGGAAATCATGAATTATGGAGAGATATCAAAATCTTTCCATAGTTAGTATAAATTGATAGTTTTATAGGTTGTAATTATTCTCTTAAATTAGGAAATTGTTTTTCCTTTTTTATTTCCATTATTCTATTAAGTAGGGATGTTTAATTATCAAGAAATATAGAAAAGAATTCTTGTTCCAGTTTTGTTCATGGTATCAGAGCCTAGGATCGTCTACACGTAGCAACCTATGGCGGGATTTCCCTTCAACAGCTCGGGTCAATCATCCTGACACCCCTTAGCCGAAACAAAGGTTAACCCCACAATTGGTTCTCATGGTTTCGAGAACTCTTTTTAGCTCGCTGTCGAAAAATTTAATGGAAAGTTTTTTCGTGAATGAGCCCAATCAATAAAATTGGTGATTGATAGAAAAGGGAAACTAGGGTACCTTACTGGCGAAACGAAGAAACCAACTGATGTTGCACTTTTGCAGAGGTAAAAATCAGAAAATTCCATGGCATCGATTGGTTAGTGAGCTCCACGAAACCAGCTATAGGGAAGACCTATCTCTTCCTTCCTACTGCAAAAGAGGTTTGGGAGGCGGTGAAAGAAAAATGTTCGGACTCCGTAAATTCATCACATATTTTTGAAATCAAAACTCGATTGTGGCAAATGTAGCAGGTGACTAGAGATGTTAATGATTATTTCATGGAGATGACATCATTTTGGCAAGAACTTGACCTTAGTAGCGATGAAGAATGGAGTTGTGCAGATGAAAATGTTCTGTATAAGATGAGGATTGAGAATGAAAGAGTGTATGAGTTCTTGGCTGGATTAAATCGAGACTTGGATGATGTTAGAGGCCGAATCCTTGGCCGCAACCATTGTCATCCCTTCGTAAGGTCTTCTCGGAGGTTCAAAGAGAGGAAGTACGTCGTTTGATTATGCTGGTTGAAAGATCTGATAGGCCAAGTGAAGTGTGTGCTCTCCAATGAAAGGAAATTGGCTAAGATTGGTGGGAAATATGGGCCAACATTTAATAGCCCAATTGGTGGAAAAAATTTGCTCACTGGACCATCATGTAGAAAAGGTATTGGGCCTGAAGCCATGGATATGTCATCTAAGGGAACGATAAATAGGTCGGGCCAAAAACAACGTAGTTGACCCTGGTGTGAACATTGTCTTAAGCCCGGACATAAAGAAGATATATATTGGGACTTACACGGAGAATCCAATGATTGGAAGCCAAGACAAACTACTAGGAGTCAGGGATATAAAACCGAAGTAAAAATTAATCATACTTAAAATGGTGCATTCAACGCCCAACAATTGGAGCAACTCTACCAAATTTTCTCTAGACTTAACCCATTAAGGTAATTTATGGAGAGCTTTATGTACCATTTCAAAATCTAAAACCCCTTGGTAATTCGACTCAGGAGCGTCCGATTATATGACGGGCGCATATTATCTTTTTTCCTCGTGTTAAACTTGTGCCGTCAATGTTAAAGTCAAAATTGCAGATGGTTCCCTCTCATATGTTGCAGGAAAAAGGAGTATCAAGATTTCTAACTCTATAACACTTGAATATGTCTTACATGTTCCAAATTTGTCTTGTAATCGATTGTCCATTAACAAGCTAACTAAAGACTCGACTTACTCCGCTAAATTTCTTCCATCTCACTGTATTTTTCAGGACCTTCATCGGGAAAAACGATTGATAGTGCTAAAGAGTGTGAGAGGCTGTACTACTTTGAGGAGGCTGATGTGAGTAAACATCAAATTGCAACTTGTGAGTCTGCATCTGTTTCTAGGGATAGTGAAATTTTGTTATAGCATTATAGACTAGGTCACCTAGATTTCATTACAAATGTCAAAACTATTATTGGGTGATGCTATTCTAACAGCCACATATCTAATCAATAGAATTCCCAATCGTACCCTATCCTTCGGTATGGAGGTTGCAAGATCAAAAAAGAGTGTTAGTGTATCACAATGGAAATACATCCTTGACCGGCTGACTGAAACTAACACACTTGTAAGTCAACACATGCACTCGCCGAAGTATACAAAATTCTCAAGTATCTAAAAGGCTCCTTCGGAAAGGGATTATTCTTTAAGAGTGAAAAGAAAGAAGTAGAAATGTTTATAGATGCTGATTGGGTTGGATCAATAGAAGATGGGAGATCAACTCTAACATGTACTTTTGTATGGGGGAAATTTGATAATTTGGAGAAGTAGCATAAGGGATATGCGAAGGACTATGGTCTTGGAGGAATTGAAGATTGGAATGAAATTACCAATGAAATTCTATTGTTAATAAAGCAGCTATCAACATTTTACTCGACCCAATCCAGCATGATTGAACAAAGTACGTGGAAATCGAAAGAAAAGGTTGAAGATTAAGTCATTTGTATGGTGTCCCTACAAGAGAATATAAGACAGATATCCTCATCAAAGGGTTGTCTTAACAAAACTTTAACAACTTCATCTGCAAGTTGGATATGATCAATATCTACGGTCCAACTTGAGGAGTGTAGGAAATTTTGTATTATGGAAAGATATCAAAATCTTTCCGTAGTTAGTATAAATTGATAGTTTTATAGGCCGTAATTATTCTCTAAAATTAGGAGTTTGTTTTTCCTTTTTTATTTCCATTATTGTATTATAAAAGGATGTAAGTAGGGATGTTTAATTATAAAGAAATATAGAAAAGAATTCTTGTTCCAATATTATTATTATTATTTTTTCCTTTTTTTTTTTTTTAAGAAGCCAGAAAAACAGCACTTAAAACCAAAATGAAAAGAGAAGGTGTACACAATGACGCAATTGATGGGAAGATGTGTACGCAGTTGCGTAATGTTTGTTGTAATTTCACCTTTCCATTTGTTGTTTTGTACGTGAAAGAAGACGCCTTTTTCTATTTAATGATTCTCTCCTCTTCATTTCACCACATTATACTCACAGAGCTTCAGAGATCCCTCCACTCATTCTCTCACTCCAGTCTCCAATTTTAGTACTCTCTCTCTCTCTCTCTCTCTCTCTCCATCTCCCTCTCCCCTCTGAATTCAATTAAATCATTCTAGTTTCAAATTTACCGCCCATAAAGATTTAGTAAAGATTGTATTTTTTAAGGTTTGTCATTCTCAAAATCCATTGGAAAGCCCCAACTCTACTTCATATCAGAGCTCAATATTCCCCCTTTATTAAATACTTTATGGGTTTTCAACAAATTTTCAATTTATTAAAAAGTATCTGATTTTGGTATTTGTTCAGGAAATCCGCCGTAAAATTGCAATGCTCTTTCTGAAGACTGTGGATTGAGTGGTATGTCTATTATGGTTTTTGGTTCTGTCCTTTTTAATGGTAAAATTTATTTTGGTTTTGAATGCGTGTATTACAACGTTATAGTGTTCTCGTTTTTTTAACTTTTAAGAACAGTTACTGCAATGCATCCCTGGAAATTTAGTTACGATTTATAGTTTACTTATTGAGGGGAAACAATAGTAGTAGCCTTTTTCTTCATGTGCGTTTTTGGAGGATCAAAAATATAATTAAAAATAGAACTACAATTTACAGGAGACATGTTTGGGCCTGGCAGTTCAGATTCTCAGCTGAACAATAGTGGTACAGTTCTTGTACCGACCCGGTTTGTGTGGCCGTATGGAGGAAGGAGGGTGCTGTTGAGTGGGTCTTTCACCAGGTGAGAACTTGTTAATATGATTAATTCGAGGGAAATTCTCGCTGAAAGTCCCCAAACATTATCTCGTCTTGGGTCCCTATTATATTTTGTCTCATTTAGGTCCCCAAACTGATTTTTTGGTGCAAATAAGGACTATTGGACAGAAATTGTTCAACTTCCTGACAAATAGTCACTTAAAAGCCTGTCACATAACCTGTTTTTTCAATGGTATTTCTATCTACCATAACCTAAGCTCCCCATTCTTTCAAGGGACAACTTCGGACCGTTTGTCCTTGCGTGCACCATAAAAGACAGTTTGGGGACCTAAATGAAACTAAAAATTGAATGGAAACACAAGTGCAACATGTTACAATGTTTCTGGATTGTGGGTGAGAATTCCCTTAAATTGATTATAATTTACTTTTAGCTGATTCACCACTTTGCATATAGTTTATTCAGCAAAGAATATGATTCTTGGTTTGCCATGATGTGCAGATGGCTAGATCACATACCTATGTCACCAATGGAGGGTTCCCCAACTATTTTTCAGGTTATCTACAACTTGACTCCGGGATATCACCTGGTAATTCAATCAACTGTAGTTTAGTTTTCTTTATTGTAAGATGTTCTATGCTTCATGCTAAATTGCAATATTTGAAATGATCTATACTGCAGATGACAGCCTTATTGACTGTGCTCAAATTTTAGAATTTATCATAACAAAGAGCGCATTGGACTGTGCTTATAAGTGGCTTATAAACCACATTTTCTGGGAAGTATGTTGAGACGTACTTCCCAGAAAAGGTGGCTCTTAAACCACTTTTAGCACAGCCTAGCACGCTAAATGTAGATCATAAAAGTATATCAAATAGAAAGGAGGTTGTTTTGTTTAGGTGGCTTGGTCAAAGGAGGTGAGTAGCACCATGGGTGTAATGGGAATGACAAAATCCTGAAAGAACCAATTCGTACAAAACTTGGAACTTGAGCCCTTTATATATTAGAGTAGAAAGATAATATATTTGTATATGTACATAGTGATAATTATATATGATATAGAGTACTGAAGTAAATGAGTTAGATCGTCGCACGTGTTCATACATAATCATGGGCTTTCTAACAAGTTCAATAGAAATTATCAACATGATGTACGCTTAACTTGGACTAAAAAATGAAATTAAATTTTCATGTCAAATAAGGTTATGTGTTTGCATTCTGGATCCAGAAGGCATCGGCACCTCCAAAGGGCCGGAGCTTCTATCAAGTTAGAACTTCTTGAACTCTTGGCATATTCGTGCGGCGTGTCAAATCAGAAAAAAGCTTCATTTTTTAATTTTTGGAATTTCTCACCAGCTAATATGTGATGTTTCGCTGTCAAGTCAGAACTTGTTGAACTTTTGACACATTCACGAGGCATGTCAAAACACATTAATTGCGAGAAAAAAGAGTATCTTTTTTTAATTATTTGAAATTTTTCACATGCAAACACATGATCGTTTTTTTGGTCATTTTGGCATGTTGATAAAACAATCATCTAATTGTGAGTTTTTCTTTACCATTTTTACTCGATTCGCTTTGTTCAATTGCATCTATTCACATTTTAAACATGATTAAAATTTAATTCTTTCTATTGAAGTTTGTAGCTTCTTAGATCCTGTTAATCACGGAGGTTAATGTACGACACTTGCATTAAAAGTTAATTAAGTCTTAATATTTGATATTTATAGCTTTTCTAAAATGATAATTATTCTTGGTGTTTTGCATTGCCATTTAATCAATCTTTAAGCTCATCTACACTTGAGCTCTTCTATTAAGTATCTTTTAATATTAAAATTTGTCAAAAATATTGACTAGTACTCTTATATAAAATAATACAAATATTTAGAGTATGTTTCAGGTGACTTACTGGCATGCTTATAAGCATGAGAGAGGAAAAGTATGTGGGGGAATACTTATTCTCTCTCATGCTTATTACTATGAAATAAGCTTCCCCATACATGCTCTTAGTTCGCTTGTTTATGGGTCTGACTTCTGATCAAAGTTATGGGTCTTATCTGCTTTTATTTCAATTGTGATTAGCTATGACTTCTGAATACAATTTGCCTCTTAAATTTCCGGGCAAGCTATTTTTTAATTCATCTTAATATGGCTCTATACTGGTTGGTAAACCAGCAAATAGGTATAAGCTGGGCCTGATGTTATTTGTGGGGGAAAACACTATCCTCTTTTATCGGTTATTCGAAAGTATAAGGATTATAAGATGGGTTCTGATGTATTTTAATGCTGTTTGTGGGCTATTAATCTTATGCGAGTGATAAGTAGAATAAAAAACTAGAGCAGTTTTCAAGATCTCAGAAAGCATTGCTTAGCCTTTATTACTTGTTAATTTGGCTTTTAAACCTTCAAAATGGATCATCGTGTTTGTTACTGTAAACACTGTTTTAAAAGGCATAAATGGGTCCCCAGGAATTTTCCTTAATGAAGTGAAGCAGAAGCCTAAAATTTACACTTTATAAATTCATGAAAATATTGAAATATGGATATCACAACTATAACCTTGCATAAAGTCTTAAACTTAGAATAAAATGGCATTCTTGAAAAACTTCAACGTTTAAAGTAAATATAAAGTTTTATAGTCAGAAAAAAGCAATTAATAGAACCCTAGAAATAGACTAACAACGACAGAAAATCTAAACATCACCGCATCATCACATTTTGATACTAGTAAGATCTTTTAAGGAATCATCAACATATCTTGTTCCTTTACCGTCCTCCGTGTTACCATGTCCTCCCACACCCGTTCTCTGTCAACGACTTATAAATTCTTGCCTAGAATCAAATAATAATTAATTAGGTATAATAAATATAACACAAGAAAGCACAATGTTTTTAAGTCTTGGCTCAAAATAATAACAAATGGGAAAGTAAATGAAAAAGCCCAAATTTAGAAAGAGAAAAAGCATGTTACAACCTTTGAAATTGGGCACAATGTCTCCAAGGCATGTGCCTTGTGTGTAAAGTTGTAAGCTGCATACCTTAAGGTTACGAGGCTTCAGCCTTAAGGAATCAGGGATGCGTCAAGCCTAGATACATGCCCTCAAGATGTAGGAGGCCCACTCGTCTTTGAAAACAATGCTCCAATAGTCATGGAGCTTTGCATCACGAAAGTGGATTCACCCTTAAAATTTGTAGAATCTTCTGCATTAACATTTAAAATGTTGGGGGCTAAATTCAGGACTGAAGCAAAATTGCTAGAATAAATTTAGAAATGCCAATTATACAATATAAAATTGAAATGTAAAAGCCTAGCGGGAAAAGTTGGGGATCTAAAATTAGTTTCTACAAGGAACTCAGAGCTTGGAAAGTAGGGATAAGTATTTGATATGACATCTAATGACTTGCACGAAGGGAGGAACATAGGTTTCAAGAGGGACTCAATATTTTTTTCTTGTATGTTACTGTGCTGTGTACATACTCATATCAAGGCTTTTCTTCAGTTTGCAATGAGGGGTGCATTAACTGGGCCCTTTTTTTTTGTTTTATTTCGAAATATAGAGAAAAATGCCCGAGTCCCAAGGGACCTTTTCTTGTCTGGCATCTTTGTGGGCCAAGTCTTCTAATTTTTCTTCCTCATCATTTCGTTCACTTACTGCTCTCGATATACAATATGATTGGGTAGCTTTTCAAGACAGCAGTGGATTATATTGTTTTTGTTTTAGATGGAGGATATCTTCTGTAAGACCTTGAGCTTTCAGCTTTCTAGCTTCAAAAACCTGCCTTTTCTCATCAAAATTGATGATTAGACTTGTTTTGCTTGCCTCATTCATAAGCAGTACAAGTTTTTTGTTGATGGTGACTGGCGGCATGATGAGCACCAACCCTTTGTAAGCGGAAACTATGGTGTCGTGAACACTATCTTCTTAGCCAGGGAACCTGATATCATTCCTGCATTTTTCAATCTGGAGACTCCTGGTAGATCAAATATGGAAGTGGACAATGATCTCTTTCTTCTGGTTAGATACTTAATCTTTTATGCTTAAAATAATGTTTAGCTAAGTTTAAAGTTGTTACGTCTATCTACACTTGTATAATCCATGCCATTTTCATTTGGTTGCTTTTTTAGAGTGCTTTTATTATACTCCCACTCTCTTCTTTTTCGTGGTTTTAATCCTCTCTTGAGGGCATCTGATGTTTGCATGTAATTTTTCTAAAGTATTACAGTTCTCTTGAAACTAGATGACCAGTAAATTTCGTGAAGAAGAGTGCCATCATCATCATCATCATCATCATCATCATTATTATCTCCAAGAGCATTAGAATCCTAGCTTTGTTACTCTGGTTGAGGACACTATTATGGCTTATTGTACAGAAAGGATTACATGGTCTTATGATCCCTTGTAGGAAGCAATTCCAAGGATATCTCAAGCTGACGTGGACCTATCTCGTAACCGTATATCTGTTTTCTTGTCCACTCATACTGCATATGAGTTGCTCCCTGAGTCTGGCAAGGTGGGCTTCCTGTGCCCGTCTTTATTGCTTCATAAAATATTTGTTTATATATCCAATATTTCTTCTTCTGACAGGTAATTGCCTTGGATATAAATTTACCAGTGAAACAAGCATTCCATATTCTTTATGAGCAGGTAAATCTGCATGCTTAAATGTGGTGTTGCATGATCTTCTACACTCATTCTTTTTTTGGAAGTTCTGCCTTCTCTATTTGTGGGTCTGAGACCGGTATATAAAATTTTGTTCAAGTAAGGCTAAGACTGTCTTCCTGGGTCTGTTGTAAAACTACATGCATGTTTGTGTTCCATGCAGTTATGTAGCTTTCAGTGTAATATCAGTGCAGGCCTGTGTTTCTTTCTGTAGTTATTTCTTTTAAATGTTAGTGTAATTCTTTTAGTTTCTCCCCAAAGCTTTTGCTCTGCATTATGGTTTAGCGATATGCGTTTCAACTCGATATCTTTTATGGAGTATAGGTTTTAGTATAAGAGGATATTCTACTATGAGTTTTTGATCAAGACATGTTGAATTATTATCATAGATGTCCTCATAGATTCAAACTTGTTGATAATTATAATCAAGACTGGGACCTTTTCTTCCCCCCTCTTCCTAATGTTTTTTTTCTTAATCTTTCGTAGTCCTTTTCAGTTAATGTTCTACAAAATCACTTCTGATTAGTCTGGATTCTATCTCATTTTATCAAAGCTATCTCCAGGGAATCTCTGTTGCTCCTCTGTGGGACTTTTGCAAGAGTCATTTCGTTGGAGTTCTTAGTGCGTTAGACTTCATCTTGATACTTAGAGAGGTATTATTTTCTCTGATTGTCATTACAATACAGAGGATGGGTTTGCTTTCTTGGCAAAGAGCTCTATTTTGCTGAACATTTTTTTAAGGCAGTTTTATTTATCTAATCTATTTTTTTGATAATTTTTTTGGATTC
>CAIGRL010234359.1:0-11559 GCA_903798325.1 Fraxinus xanthoxyloides
AACATGCATACTCTTTAACCTCTTCAAATTAAACAAAATCTGAATGTCTCTTCAATTGTTCAAAACGAGTTTGAAATGAAGATCGCACTTGATTAATTATAAAGAGAAAATAATCAACTCTAAATGATTATTCAACTGATTGTGTTATATCTTCACTGTCACTTTCATCGAATTGCTTCTTTCTTCGAATGCGATAATCCAACTGAAAATATTTTCGTACTGATATGCACAAGACTGTGACTGTGAGGCTTTAATTTGGGCTAAAAGTGGGTTTAAAAAAGCCTTTTTTTGGGCTTTTGGGCTCCCTATATAGCTAGGGCTGAAGCGGGGGCCTCTTGGACCTCACCTCAGGTCCGACAATGTGGATAGGCAGAGTTTGTGTCACAAGTTCTCAAACTTAATCAGAGGTTGAGTGATTTGAGTAGTCAACTGATCACTTGATTAGGGATGGAATCGCTGAGTAAACTTTTTAACAAAATGTGAAATGGGCACCGTAAATAATTTACATTGGATCTCCTAAACAAGGTCTTTTAAAATATTTCCAAATTTTGACCTTGATTATACCGTCAAATTAAAATCTTTTTGGGGTCAAGACATTTCACTCTACAAAGTACTAATCTTCAAATAGATTGAGGTCATTTCAAAGAGAACAAATTTATGAAATATGCATGCTTCATGTCATGTTATCGGGAATCTAATAAATATCTTGGTAAGTCCTCTAGCTAGTTTGATCACACTTTATTAACTTTTTATTAATTTGACTTTTAAAATGAAACGGGTCAATATTCAAACAAGTAAATTCAAATCATTTTAACTTTCTAATACTTAATTGTTTTTTGTTTACCTCTTAGTAAGATGTTGTGATTATTAAAATATTACACTTCAAATAATAGGTACACAATGATTGTAAGGGATGGTAAATGGGCGGGTTTGGGGCAGGTTTAGGGCAGGATGGCCAATCTTGTCTTAATCCCCACTTGAGAAGGAAAAGGCAAGCTCAGATTCAGGGTGGGACAAGACATGACACTCATTTGCTCATTAACTATCTCATATAATATTTTATATATATATTATTTTTTTAATTTAATTTTTTTTTTAAAAAAAAAAACCGTTTGGGTTGGGTCCTTGGGTCTCGGATTGACAATATTTGTTTATCATCCTTTAAGTGATACATAATGTTGAAATCACACTTGAAAAATAATGGTAAAACTATCGGCTCTTAACTAGAAATATATATGAGAGTTGGTTAGACTATAGACCAAAGCATGGGATGAAAAAACTCATTATGCATGTTTGTTCATCTACGTCTCAATTATTGACTTTCAATCCCAAAAGGAAAGTCCTTAAGTTACATTATTTTTATCTGGTCGTTTCTATCAAGATAAGAAAAGATAAATTCATGTCGATTCCGTACCAAAAGGTAAATCAATATATTTACAGTCAAATGACAAGCAAGTCTATAAGATAACAAATTCACACACACACATTGGTGAGTGACATTGTTGGTCTTGTCAATATTTGATAATAAGTTCAAGAGAAGTAAATTTAAAGAGGAAGAAATTGGCACTGTCCACAGTAATTCCAATTATTTGTGCATACTCTGTGACCTTTCTTTTTCAATAATTTCCATTCCATCGCTGCTGTCTTTATCATTAGATGATGTGCAAGAACTATTGATCTTTTGGGTTTTTTGCACATTCACTGTGTGTAATCCACCTTCCAGTGTGTGTGATTTGAAATTAAAAAAAAAAATCTTTTTTCCATTCATTTATTGATTCCTGCTATAATCCCTTTCGGTATTTCAAGAACTATAAGTTAAGGAGATGTGTGAGGAAAGGAAAAAATACCATCCATCAAAACTGTTAAGTTTTAGATGTTTTGTAATTAACAATTCTGTAAACAAAAATGACTGAATTGTATTGTGTGTAAAAAGTTAATGAGTAATGTGCAAATAGTTGAAAATATGGTTATTAGGTCTAGGTTTCGAGAATGGCAATATGAGGAAAAACGACGCGAATTTTGGTTAGACTGTCGCCAAGATTTGGCTCGAAATACAAAAGTAGAAACATCGTCACTGGAGTGTCGCTCCTCCGCTCGAGCGACGGGGTGTCGCTCGCCCATTTTTGAGCCCTTGCTCGAACGACGTGGCTATCCGGGAAAATTTTATTTCACAATTTAAAGACTTTTTACTCGACCCATTCGTTTCAAGACCTACCTATATATACCAAAAAACATATGTACGAAAATTGAGAAGGCTGAACATTGAGAGAAAAAGATCAGAGAGATTTCTCCATATTTTTATCCTTCAACCTTCGTTCGGTGTTGATTGTTTTGATGAGAAAAACATTGTTCTTTATAATCCAAATACCAAGTTGCATTTCCTCTACATCTGGTCAGAGTTCTAAAGATCGAGAGAAATTGATTGAAGTTCTAGTCTGTGAAGAACAAGGTGTTCTTCATTGATCCAGGGGAGATAGACGATTTCACAAGGCTAGGAGTGCTGCAGGGTAACAGATTCCACGGAGAGTTTAGGCAACAGCAGCTAAGGATTGGTGCAGGAGAGCATGGGATCCAGGGAGAGCTGTAAGGAGGGCAATCGGGAGATCAGATAGTACGGGTCATCTAATATGATAGATTGTAAGTTGTTTGAATCGTTTATAGTAGATTGTCTGGCAAACTGCCTGAAATTTTTCCTAGTTGGGTTTCTTCGTGATTATCCCGGTGTTAATTTACTGCTTTCGTTATTATTTATTGATCGATCATATAAACTACGGTATTCAAATTTAGAACTAAAATGACTTACATGTTTAATCATCTAAAAAAAGATTAAAAAGTGACTTGTTATTTAATTCGTAAAATATTTTAATTCCGCATTATACACTTATTCATCCCCTCTAGGTGTTGTTAGGGTTGAACTTCCCATTTTTCAATTAGTATCAAAGCCTTAAATCGATTCATAACCCTTATTATATTATTCTAGATGAGTCAGTCATCATCCGTGCCTCCGTTCTTCGATGGAAGCAATTATGTTTACTGAAAAATTTGAATGAGAGATTTCCTTAAACGCTCGATGAACGTATTTGGATTAGCGTTCAAAATGGGTAGGCTCTGCCTACAACAACCGTTATTCGTGTAGTTACACTTACTGATATCTCATTGTGGTCTAAAACTAATTTAGACGAATGTAATTGGAACAGTAAGGGCCTTCATGCCATGTTCATAGCTGTGTCTGCTGAGGAGTTTAGGCAAGTGTCAATGTGTGAAACTGCTGAAGAAATTTGAGATATATTAGAAACCACACACGAGGGAAGCAAAACTGTTAAAAACTCTAAATTGCAAATGTTAACAACTTAGTTTGAAAAGATTAGAATGAAGGACAATGAACCATTCGATGAATTTTATGTGAAACTAAATGATATAGTTAACTCTAGTTTTAACTTAGGTGAAAAGATCATCGAGTCTAAAATAGTTAGAAAAGTCCTAAGATCACTGCTCGAGAGGTTTAGACCCAAGGTCACTGTGATAAAAGAGAGTAAGGATTTTAGATTCTGTTAAGATTGAAGAACGCCTAGGATCACTGCAAACTTATGAACTCACAGTCTCACAACCTAAAAAAGTTAAATTTATCGCCATAAACACTGTTAGAGAAGAGGAGAGCAAGTCCACTAATATTGAGACTCTTAGGGACGACGAAATAACTTATTTCGTTAAAAAATTTCAGCAGATGATGAGAAATATGAGAAAACCTCAAGAGCGAAAAAGTGTGGTCTCTAATAAACTCTCGAGAGGTAGACGTGAGAAAAATACCTCAAGGACTCCCGTTAAGAAATCTCAATATGTCCAATGCCATGAGTGCAAGGGGTGTGGTCACATTAGGAGTGAATGTCCTAATCTGAAGAGGAGTTCGGCTAAGAAGATGTAAGACTTTAGCCGTGACCATGAGTGATGAGGAGTCGGATTCCAATTCCCATGATGAGACATTTGGTGGTGAGGATGAACAAAAATTTATGGCCTTCACCTCAATTGTTGCAATCGAATCTGACCGTGAAATTGAGAAGGAAGATGTGAGGATGAGAGTGAACAGTCTGAAGAAGAGTCTGATGATAAGATCGACATTCACGAGTATTATCGTGAATTGTTTCAGGAGAGTCTCAAAATTAAGAAGGTCAATAAAGTCATCTTGAAAAAGGTGAATGAGCTTGAGCTTGAACTTGAATGTAAAGAACTGCTAAGTAACCTTCAGGACTCGACTAGAAAATTGAGTGAGTTGAGGTTGGTTAATGAAAACTTGGGAATTAAAATTAAATCATTAACTACTAATCTTGATAAATCTAACGCTCAACTCCAATCATTTATGAGTGGCTTGCAGAAGCTAGATAATTTGCTTGGGATAAACAAGCATACTGATAATAGGCATGGTCTAGGTTATGTGCATAATGGTGATGCTTTTGCTAGTACATCCAGGACCAAGTTTATTTCTGCCACCAACAAAACTCGTGAGATTGCTTATCCTAAACCCAAAGATAAGCATGACATAGGATTGAGACCTACCAAACAGCGTATGGTCAGTCGTCCTACTTTTCGACAACAACTACTGAGCAGGTTAGAACCTAGGCTCATTCCTACTTGCCACCGCTGTGGTGCACTGGGACACACTAGACCTAGGTGTTGTAACTGTGTGACTAGAAGTACGAATCAGGATTTCACTAGCAAGGTTAATTTTATTGCCAATCAAGTTAGCCACTTAACTAAGATGATGACTCGGTTAACCCAATTAACTTCTACTTCTAAGAAAGTTTAGGCTAATAGGAGCGACCTAGAAAGTCGTGAAAATGGTTGTGCTCTTCATGGTAAGGCATACAAATTTCGTCTTGATTCGATGTTTAGGTACATGCATGTAGTCCATTGAGTCCATTTATTCATGCATGCATTCCATTTATTTTTGTGTATTTTTGTTGTTTCTATTTTTATGCATTTATTTGCTTTAAATATTGTTTCCAAAAACAAAACAAAATTGAAAAATGGGAAAAATACAAAAATATTTTCGTTTGGGCAAACGACACATCGTTATGATTTTAAATGTGGCATGTGTGACCAAGTAAGCATTTATTTGTTTTACACTGTTATTTCCATTGTTTGGTTCGATTTAGTGTGGAGTATTGAGTATATATATCATCGTGTTATTCTCTACACTGCACACACATTATGATATTGTGAGTCTGGACCGCGTATGTGAGATTGAGATAGCAGCCACGTGTTAGAAAGGTAACTTCGAACATGAATTGACTTACATTTAGATGATCTTAGCTCGTGATAATCTCCCTGCATTATTGTATTGTTAAAAAAATAGTAATAAAAAATAAAAATGTGTATATCTATTTGGTTCATCTTATATTTTTATTTGAAACCTATTTGACTCGAGTAATTAAGCTCAATGGGCTTTTCATAATTTGGTGCCTATAGTCATTTGACTTGAGTCAACTAGCCTAAAACTCATTACATGTGTCAATTTAGTTGTTTAATGGGCAAGAGTCTGCACATAAGATGTTATTTACGAGAAAAACGATAAAAATATTATATGCTCAAATTTAGGGGAAGAAAAGAAAACTTATCATATAATTGAGCTCATTTTCAGGTCCTAAAATTTATTCGGATTTGACTTTCATTAGTAGGAATTATACTTATTTAATAGTGATATTTGCATGTCCTTTCTCACAAATTTACGGTTTGGAGTCATTGTCACGAGAAAATAATGGCACTTAACACGCATGAGTCATTCATACACTTTACTACATCTTGAACTTAATTAAGTACGTGGGAAAGTCCTTTTGATAATGTTCGACTTGTGATTGCATGCATGATTTTAATCATCGAGGTGTATGAAGCATGATTTGCTTAATTTGTGTATAATAGCTATTTTACATAATTTTTAAAATCTTAGTCCTATTTTTGTCAATTGAAGTGTCGCCAGCTTATGGCTGGAACATGCTCGAGCGACAGCAGCAGAAGCTGCCTCGCTCGTTTGTCGCTCGAGCGAGGGTCGAACGGCATCGTCATTTTGAATTTTAAGGTTCTTTTAAGGACTTTCACGCATTTTATCCCCATTTTCTCTTAAAATTATTTCAAAACACCACCCACTCAAAATTCTTGTCTTCCCCAACAATTTGTTCATCATATTCCACTTCATTGAGTTGGTAGTTCATCAAAACATTGAGTTGCAATGGTAAATTTTGAAAAACTTGGTTTGTTTATTTTTTTTTTGGATTTTTTGCATATTGATCATCATTACTTGTGTGTTTGATGATACATTACATAGTTTGATCAATGACATACATTTTCATCAATTTTTTGCACGATTTTGCTCCACACATTAGTTCCTTGGCCGCTTTTGGAGTGATTTTTATGGTTTCGTGTATGATTCTTCACTATAGCTCAAATTTAACGTAGTCAGTTGATGACAATTGCATTTGATTGCATGGTATTTGATTTTGTGTGGAGTGTCGTGTTGGTTGATGGTGCGGACACTTCTTTTCAAGTGTGGTTTATGTTGAAGTCAAGTTGGGTCGTTGTAATTGATTGTGTTAGGTTGCCTGATTGACCTTGTCCGTTGGAGTGCCAAGTTTTTGATTGGTTGTGTGTTTAGGTTGGCTTTTATTGGTGTCGTGCGTTCATGTTGACAACGCATGGTGACGTCACGTCACCACGTCATGGTGTCACGTCACTTACATCTAGGCATCACTACATGTCGCCATGTATTCATGTTAGGGCACGTTGCACGTTATTGTATTTGCCTCATTGTGCATGCAATCATTCATACCATGCATATCATGGTTTAGTTTATCGTATATCGAGATTTTAATATTTTTGATTCAATTCTATCAGATGTCGCCTAAGAGAGCACGCACGGTCGCTTCTACTCCTAGTACATCTACCTCATTTAGTAGGACTAGGTTTATTTCTACTGTCGCCCAAGACACTTTTGGGTTGCAATTTTCCCTTAGGCCCATTCTTTTCAAGCACGAGATCATTATATCTGACCTATCTCCCGACCTCAATGTTATTTTCACTTCTCGGGGTTGGGAGCCTTTATTAGTAGAGTTAGTACCCCCACCGAGTCTTTTAGTTTAGGAGTTCTACGCTAACATCCATGATATTAGTGGTTCTTCTTTTCGAGTTTTTCTTCGGGGTAGGACCGTTAAGATCACTCCAAATGTCATTTCAAGCCTGGTTCATATTCCTCGAGTCGTCCATCCCCTATTTTCCTACCTTACTCCTGATTCTTTTCTGCCAGGCTCGTTAGTACGTTCGACAGTATTTAACACACCGTTGGAGGGAGGTCCAAGTGCGACTCGCACTGGTTCTCTTTTGACTGAGTGCCAGATTTTGTTAGCATTGTGTGCAAGAATATTTGGCATGTTTCCCACACTTCTTCATTACCGATGGAGAATGCTCATTTTCTATATACCTTACTGCATGGTGATTCCATTGACTTGCCTTCATTCTTTTGCCAGCAGATTTTGAGGGCTTTCTGTACTACGGGGACGAGGGTTGGGTTGCCCTATGCTTGTTTGATATACCGTTTAGTGATAGCGTTAGAAGTTAGTTTTTCGGAAGGGATTCCAAGGTGGGTTTCCCGGTCGATTGACCACACTACTAACGCCTAGAGTAGGTCTCATGCTTCATCTAAGCCCGCACAACCCATTAACCCGTCTGTGCCGGCTGATCCAATTGATGACCTCATTTCTTTTGATCCCTCAAATTTTCTTCATTTTCTACTGCTCCTCCGCCCTCTGATATCTCATCTACTTCTGATTCGGCTGCTCTTTCGTTCAAGTCAGCTCCTCTTCCTCTAGAGTCTGTACCTTTTGTTTCTATTCCCATCGACACTTCGTTCTCTCTTTTGGGACAGATGACCGTGCTTATCGAGCAGCAGAATCGTATGATGGCGGAGATTACTCAGCTACGTGCTACAGTTGACCGACACACTGCCAGTTCACTACGCTTCGGGGTGCTCTCGGATACAATTAGCATGGGCTTCGATTGATTTATTATCACTGGGATGATGTTGCTTCCAAGGTGAGGATAGATTCTGAAGATACTGATGATGCTGAAGGTGTTTCCTAGTTCTAAACTTACCCCTTGTCATTGTGTGACAAAAATGGGAGTAGATATTTTGGGCAGTAGTGCATATGTATTTTTATAGGGGGAGAGTAGATAGTAGATATTTAGATTTTTTTGTGATGCTTACATGATGTATCTATTTATCGAAAATTTGGATGTAATTAAATTTTTGATATATATAAAAAAATTATTTGACTCAAAAGCATTTTATTATTTATTCCAGTTCTGTTAAATTAAGTTTGATGTTTTAGTAGTATCAATGTGTATTCGTGGTATATTGAGTTGTATTGGTACTATGTCTTAATTTAGCATGCATAGTTAAAACTGAACAAATATAATTGATTCATAAATTGCCTAAATTATATAAACTGCTTGAATTCCTTTATTATACTATTTTTCATACATTTTACACGGGTGTTGAGTTATTTGTTTCAAGAAATAGGTGCTGATTAAACTGCAAAATTGCTCAAGTCAGTCAGTTTGTCATAGGTTTTGAGTCTGTAATTTATTTTTGTTTACTACATTGACTTTAGTTAATAGTTTTGTCACAAAATGTCAAAGGGTGAGTTTGTTAGGTTTTAGATATTTTGACAGCAGCATCTAAAGATTGGTGCAGGGGAGCACGAAATCCAGGGAGAGCTGTAGGAGTGTAGCCCGGAAATCAGATAGTACGAGTCGTCCGGTCTGATAAACTGTAGTTGTTTGAATCGTTTATTGTAGCGACCGAGAAAATGAAATAATATAAAATCTTGTGTTTCATTTTAAAATAATTTTTCTTGTATAAATCGAAAAATAATTTGGATCATGCTAGCTCATCGCCACGACACTTCCTAAGAGTTCAAACTAAAGTTTTGATCACTATAGTAATATTTTGCGTACTTGTTTTTTAAAATTTTGTAATGGTATTGTACTTCTCTTAAAAGACAATTTTCGTATTTTATTTTGATTTTGTTATGTTATTTGTGATGACATACTTTATATTAATTGTTGCTTATATGTTAGGTGCTTTAAATTTATATAAATCGATTATATTGTACCAAACAATCCCAATTTTCATTCCATTACAACTTTTCTCACTCACGGTTTTCCTCTACTAATGCATCTCCATTTATTTATTTATTTCATTATCCCTTGACCTGGCTTTTCATTTTCCCCACTAGGACTCCAACCCTATCTAATATAGCTTCAGCATGGCCATTAATTATAGCCTTGTACCGTGGATGAAAATTAAGGTGGGTCCACCATAGTGACAGAAACCTTGTTCAAAATTCTGTGATGCCGACGAAGAATTTTCCATTAAGAAATGAATCCTAGGGGGTGGTTTTAATTGACGTTCTTTAATTCTAATTGGGGTCTATGNGGTTTTCCTCTACTAATGCATCTCCATTTATTTATTTATTTCATTATCCCTTGACCTGGCTTTTCATTTTCCCCACTAGGACTCCAACCCTATCTAATATAGCTTCAGCATGGCCATTAATTATAGCCTTGTACCGTGGATGAAAATTAAGGTGGGTCCACCATAGTGACAGAAACCTTGTTCAAAATTCTGTGATGCCGACGAAGAATTTTCCATTAAGAAATGAATCCTAGGGGGTGGTTTTAATTGACGTTCTTTAATTCTAATTGGGGTCTATGGTTCTTGATTTGGAGAAGGAGAAAGTGCTATTTCAATAATTGAGGAAAAAGTGCTACTCTTATCAATAGCATTTTTGTCCAGCTTGTCCATTATTAACGTCGACGTGTATTGCCACGTCAGATTTTCATTCGGCATATGAAGTTTTTTGCCCAGTTGGAGAGATGGAAGTGAAGGGGTAATGGATTGGTAACATTGTAAATAGTTGAGTGAGCGACCAATAATCTTTCATTTTTTAGTGAGTAGCAAGATGAAAATTTTCTGTTGACCTAGCTTTCCAGTGAGCAAACCTACTCGAAGAACCAAGCCTGGAATGTTTGAATGCCACAAAAATTGGAAATCCTTGACAAGTTCTTGATAGTTTGAACAGCACAAAAATTGAAGTTTTCTGGATAGTTCAATTAAGAACAAGATAAAAAGCGAAAATCAAGTAGTAATCAAGTATAAAGGTCAGTGATTAATCATTTAATTAACTGTAATTTCATAATTACAAGTTAATTGAGGATTTTTTGCATATTTGATTGTGTTTGAAAGTAACTTAATAATTTACGTTGTCAAGCATAAGATTTTTAGAATCCATTCTCTATAGTCAATATTAACATGGTGTAAAGTCTACTAGGAGAAATCGGTTGGAAAATAGTCGATAAAAAACAGTAACCCCACAAAAAATTTTGAATTTTTTTATATTTTGTACAAGGTGCTCTTAATCGCGCTCGAGAGCTTCACAAAAACAAAGTTCAAGCTAGTGCTGATGCTGATGAGCTGGCTTCATTAATTGTTTGCCGAATGTGTAATTGCGAAGGCCATGCCACCAAAATATGAATCATCTCAGCCCCATGTTATTGCTCAAGCCGTTGAACCAGATACTCAGGGATGCTTGATGCATTATCTGATGGAAGCAGCTTTGTATCTTATTAATTATATACCTTATTTCGCTTCATGCTTAAACCCTTCAACGCAGTTGAATTTGCTCAAGAAGAATATACAACATTGGAGACCATGATGAGTTATACCACCACCGCCCACCCTTGATTTTTGACCCACGATATAAAAAGTCTGGCTCTGCCCTGATAAGAAATATATTGTAAAGATGGTTTAGTTAGTTACTTTTGTGTAATGGTGTTTCTATAATTGTTTTGGATTATTATGTAGTACTTATCAGTAATTCAATTGCTTTCTTAAATAATTATTAATCACCTCTTTGTATAGCTCAAAGTTTTTGATGTGTGAATCAACATTTTTCACTTCTTCGTACAAGTTATTGAACTTTGGGATAATTGCAGCAGCAGTACCAAACATTTCATTTAGTAGCAGATTTTGCCCAAATTTTTTGTTTGTGCCACGCACGATACCAAATCTTTCATTTTTTCCACCAACGGTACCAAACATTTCAAAATGTCTGCAATTGAAGTCCAAATAGATGGTTTCTGTTAGTTTGACCTTTAGTTGACCAAAATAATTGACTGTGACCATAATATTGACTGATTTTAAAAGGTTAAAATGATAATTTTACATTTTTTAATAATAAAATAACCAAAATCAAAAAATTAAATTAAAAACTCATCCCACATTCTTCTTCCCCACTCATCACATCCCAAATCTGCAAATCTGGGTTTGGAATTTCGAGAACGAGTAAACAAGCTCGTGAATTGAGTCCCCAGAACTAGGGATGGCGAAAAGTTCGACGGCTCGGACGGCTCAACTCGGAAAAAGCCCGAGCCTGGCCCGGCTCGGGCCGAGCCTCATTTTGAGGAGTCGGCCCGTAAAAAAAAAAGCTACCAACTTACTTCTCATCATGAAAC
>CAIGRL010234360.1:0-10336 GCA_903798325.1 Fraxinus xanthoxyloides
TTTTTTTTTTTTTTTGTGGTTTGAAATTCTTTTTATTTGATAAGTAGTAGATTTTTAATAGATATTTACTAGATGTAAAGGAAAAATATGTAGAATATTCATTCCGGCAAAAGATTAATGAACCTCAACACAAGTTTTAAGGTCTGCTTTCAACGTATGGCAATAGGATCTTTATTATTTGTATTCTATCAAAAAATATATTCTATTCTGGGTACACATACTAGTTTCTGTTAGATCTATTGTTTGTAAGACAAATTATCGGACAATTTACTCTGATGTATATAATCACCAGGATGACCTAAAGATTATTATTTTTTTTTTTTTTCCTTTTTTCCTTCTGAAATTTGATCATTTACGAGCCACGACCACATATTCAATCACTAAATTCGTAGGTAGATGAGCGAACTGCGGAGGAGAAGTCCATAGACGCCTGGCTACCAATTACTTCCTCGAGGAATGCAAAATGGTGGTACTCAGCTTTTCACAATGTCACTGCCATGGTTGGAGCTGGAGTCCTCAGTCTCCCTTTTGCCATGTCAGAACTCGGCTGGTAAAGTACCCTTCAACAATGTTAAACTTTCGAGGAGAATCTGAAATTGTTTACTACTACATACCAAACATCTTGTTTTTACTCAACTCTGCATGTTTTGTTCATATATTCAGGGGCCCTGGAGTAACCGTGCTGATCATATCTTGGGTCGTCACTTTATACACTCTGTGGCAAATGGTTGAAATGCACGAGATGGTTCCGGGGAAGCGTTTTGATAGATACCATGAGCTCGGCCAGCATGCTTTTGGTGAAAAGCTTGGTCTGTGGATCGTCGTGCCCCAACAGCTAGTCGTTGAAGTTGGCGTGGACATAGTCTACATGGTTACTGGAGGAAAATCACTCAAAAAATTCCATGATTTGGTCTGTGCAGACTGCAAAAAGATTAAGCTCACCTATTTTATAATGATTTTCTCCTCGGTCCATTTTGTGCTCTCCCATCTACCCAATTTCAATTCAATCTCTGGTATATCTTTGGCAGCAGCAGTTATGTCCTTGAGGTACATTCCATAGTATTTCACCAATGATTTTTACGACATTTCGTCCTTCATTCTTCCAAAACATCAACTGCATAATCAAAACTTGTCATAGAACGGAAAAATACTACACTAGTAGACAGGAAAAAAGATAAAGAAGGAAAAACTTACATCCTGATGTGCTCTTGTTTTACTATGAAGTTATTCTACCATTGCTTGGGGGGCTTCAGTTGACAAGGGAGTGCAGACAGACGTGCAATATGGATATAAAGCTACGACTACAGCAGGAACCGTTTTCAACTTCTTCAGTGCATTGGGCGATGTAGCTTTTGCTTATGCCGGTCATAATGTGGTTTTGGAAATTCAAGCTACAATACCTTCTACGCCAGAGAGGCCTTCTAAGGTATCTATGTGGAGGGGAGTGATTGTTGCTTATGTGGTGGTTGCATTGTGCTACTTCCCTGTGGCTCTTATTGGGTACTGGATGTTTGGTAATAAAGTCGACGACAACATTCTCATCACGTTAGAGAAACCCGTATGGCTCATTGCCATGGCTAACATGTTTGTGGTGGTCCACGTTATTGGGAGTTATCAGGTGAATTGAATTCTCCTTCAAATTTGTTCATCTAAGAGAAAAGGTGGTGGATAACCTTTTATTCTTTTGATTTCATACAGATCTATGCAATGCCAGTTTTTGACATGATAGAAACTGTGCTTTATAAGAAACTAAAATTCAAGCCAAGTTGGTATATACGCTTTGTTTCAAGGAATATCTACGTGGGTATGTTAACCGTACTTCAACTACTGTACTGTCTGATCTGTACTTCTGTTCTTCTACAACAGGTTCATTGAAGTCTGTTCATTTTCTTTTATTACAGGACTTACAATGTTTGTTGCCATTAGCTTCCCTTTCTTTGGTGGACTTCTAGGATTTTTCGGAGGCTTTGCTTTTGCGCCAACCACATACTTTGTGAGCAACTTTTTTCAGCGCCTATTATACTTGCATTACATAGAAGGGTACTCTTCAATTTAGCACTGACTATAACACATCCTTTCAGCTGCCCTGTATCATGTGGCTTGCCATCTACAAACCAAGGAAATTCAGCCTATCTTGGTGGACAAACTGGGTATGAACTTCTGTTCCAACTTTCCTTTAATTCTTCTGTTGGGATCCAAAAACTGATCGGTTTCAATTTTTTTCATTATGAATTTCAGATTTGCATCATTCTTGGCATTCTGTTGATGATTGTAGCACCTATCGGAGCCCTAAGGCAGATTATACTTCAAGCCAAAGACTACGATTTCTACTCATAAACATCTTCTCATAGAGAGTAATTTGTACAAGTTCTCTAAACATATGTCAAAGAGGATGTGTCTGCTCTTCTCCATAAGACTGTTATTGATGTGTGTTTGCTTAATTATTACGAGTCTGGATGTATCAGCTTCTTATGGAAAAGGAATTTTAGCCATGAAATTAAGAAGAAAACCTAGTCGTTCTTTTCACTGTTTTCAACTTTTATTTCTGCATTTCTTGTGTATAAAAATGTCTTTTCGACTTACTATTATCGAATCATTTGGTGAATGAGATGCATTATTCATCTTCTCAAATATCATATCTTCAGCAATTCGTATATATCGCATTTATCCAAACTAAGCACAGAATTTCGTATACAATCAAGGAACATGAATGCCAAGCAACCCATAAAGAAAGAATGCAGAAATGGTACATGTCATATCTATTATATACAACAAGAATAAAGAGACACCCTAAAGAATAAAAATATTCAGGCACAAGTTTACCAGATAGTTACAGCAATGTACGTCAAAAATGTGGAGAGTACTTTGTTCCTTTCCCAAATTTTTGTCATTCCAATGTCAGCACATATCTGTACGATGACCATCCCTATGAGATGTCTTGAAACATGACGATAAGACCGATAAACAGCTCAAATACCATCGTCTTAGATTCTTTCTGCCGAAAAGCAGAAAGATGTATAATTATAACATACAATATGTACTGATAGATTCTATGTTCAGAACAACTACAAGACCATAATTCTTCACTTTCCTGATTCATCTTCCTCCATCTAGTAAAGCTATGGAAACCAACGTACAACCTGATGACAACACTTCTATTCCCACATCAACTCCAGTGAATGGAAAATCTCACCTTCTATCTAATGTAACTCTTTCTATCTCACAAATAACATTTAGTGGATCTTGTACTTTTTTTAAAAAAATTTTTTTCTGCAAATACAGATTTTGCTAATGATACCTTAGCCGAATAGTATCTATTGCTTAGCCAGAAAAAAATAAAATAAAAAACATTTACAGCTGAACTTCAGAAATTAATGAACGATTTTCAATAGGAAGTGACATAGACCATACCGATCATCATATAACTGCAATCTATCATTCAATATACCAGAACAACTATAGCTGCAACTACTTCAATTTTCTTTGGTATGACAGATGAAACATCAGTGAATATAGGGTGCAGATAAGCAGAATGAAAATATAAATCGCAAAATTATGGAAAAGTGGAGTTTTTAATGAATTTATTATTGAAGAGAATTCTGTTGATTGCAGAATGCTTACAAATCAGCGGAGGAAAAGGAAATTGATGATTGGCTTCCAATCACTTCTTCAAGGAATGCAAAATGGTGGTACTCAGCTTTTCACAATGTCACAGCCATGGTTGGAGCAGGAGTCCTGAGTCTTCCCTATGCCATGGCAGCTCTCGGATGGTATGTAACTGTCAATTCAAGAAAACAATTCATTATTTTCCTTTCATCTATAAATTTATGGACATTAATTTAGGGGACCTGGTGTGGCTGTTCTTATTCTCTCATGGATCATCACTCTATACACCTTATGGCAAATGGTTCAGATGCACGAAATGGTTCCGGGAAAACGTTTTGATCGTTACCACGAACTGGGACAGCATGCGTTTGGTGAAAAGCTCGGTCTTTACATTGTTGTACCACAACAATTAATTGTTGAAGTGGGAGTCAACATAGTATACATGGTCACTGGAGGAAAGTCACTCAAGAAATTCCATGAAACAGTATGTGGTAGCTGCACACGCATCAAAACTACTTACTTCATAATGATATTCGCTTCGGTTCATTTCGTCCTCTCTCACCTTCCAAACTTCAACTCCATCTCTGGGGTCTCTTTGGCTGCAGCAGTCATGTCCTTAACGTATGCCCTCCCTTCTTTCTCCATTTTAATAAAATTCTTCATAATGTTCCGTTTCCTGTAGAGAAAACGAAAATATTCTTAATTGGAAATTATGAGAATTAGTTGTATTTCTTACCATACATACAGATATTCCACCATCGCTTGGACAGCTTCTCTTCACAAGGGCATACAACCGGGAGTTGAATATGGTTACCCGGCCTCTAGCCGAGCGGGAACGGTGTTTGATTTCTTCACTGCCTTGGGTGACGTAGCTTTTGCATATGCCGGTCACAATGTGGTGTTAGAGATCCAAGCAACAATCCCTTCAACACCAGGGAAGCCTTCTAAGAAACCCATGTGGAGAGGAGTGCTGGTAGCCTATTTCATTGTTGCCCTCTGCTATTTCCCAGTTGCTCTAATTGGCTACAGTATGTTTGGGAACAAAGTAGAGGACAATATCCTTCTCTCACTAGAAAAACCTGCATGGCTCATCGCAGCAGCTAACATGTTTGTTGTCATCCATGTCATTGGAAGTTACCAGGTGTAATAACAGTAATTTTGAAATCATTGTTCTTCGTCATGAATAATATAACTTCAGTTAGAAGTGTTTCTTTCATTCATCTTCAGTTAGAATTGTTTCTTTTATTCGTCTATCATGTCACAGGCTTATAATATTTTCCATTGCAGATTTATGCAATGCCAGTCTTCGACATGATAGAAACTGTTTTGGTGAAGAAGCTGCGTTTCAAGCCCAGCTTTATCCTTCGGTTTATCTCCCGCAATATATATGTGGGTTAGTAATATTACCTTTTAGTCAGTAAATGGTGAAATGAAATAGTTATGTGTCTAACATATATGTGTTTTATCATTTCAGCATTCACAATGTTCATCGCCATAACCTTCCCTTTCTTCGGTGGTTTACTAGGATTTTTTGGTGGATTCGCTTTTGCCCCAACAACATACTTCGTAAGTGTTATTATCGGTACTAGTTTGCTTCCAATTTAATGTCTAAAACAAAATAATTACGATGGAAAATTGAATAAACTGCTAAATTTACTGATATCTCTTGTTCCAGCTCCCTTGTGTAATGTGGCTTGCTGTCTACAAACCGAAAAAATTTAGCTTATCTTGGTTCACCAATTGGGTATGTGAAGGAAATACTCTATTTGAGAGTTTTGTATGGTTACTGGATTTATTGTGCATGCCTAATGGATCTGTTTTCTCCAGATTTGCATCATACTTGGCCTTCTATTGATGATATTATCACCTATTGGAGGGCTAAGAAACATCATACTACAAGCGAAAGATTATCACTTCTACTCTTAAGCATCTCTGCAGGCTGATTAAAAAGAAAATTCGAAAGAAAACAAATAAGACAGCAATAATACATGCCCTAATAATGTCCTGGGAAGTTCGTGAGTCCTGCCTGATAGGCATTAGACCAGCATCTCCAACAAGCGACTTATATGTCATGGAAACAGCTGAAGAGAAATAAACTGTTTCTGTTATGTACCTTTATTTTGATTATAAACATAACTACATCAAACATTGGCCCTCTTCTTTTCCCTGTCGCATTTTATCATTACTTTTGGCTGCACATAGTACGTTCCTAAGCGTAAGCATAGGATAGGATCATACACGTCTTTGCTCATAATTATCTAAATAATATCAAACAGTAATTGATCTGAAGGTAAGGAGGGGGTGGGGGGCGGTGAGCTTGTATAACAACTCCCAAGAAACAAAACAATCCAACAAAAACAAGGAAATTTCTCAGCACAATCAGAAGGGAGAAGTCTAATTTGGGAAATTTACTATAAGTTTCAGTCTTGACAAAAAGTTTACGTCATCTTGTCACCAAACAAACAAATTGATCAAGTTTTTCCTTTGTTACAAATAATAAAAATATTCCATATCTACAAACATGATGCCATCACCCCCATCCCACCCTCAAAATAAAAGGCTGTCCCACAAGAACTCATGTTTTGAGTAATTTAAGCATCTGCAATATCCGAAAACAATATTTTCTTTAGCTTTACATTTAGCAATTTACATAAATACCAAAAACCATATTCTTGATTACCTATCCCTCAGTATTTAGCCAACCTGAAGATGTGTATAAAAGTAGCCTAAATCGAGTAACTTAAGATAATTGACCTGTCTACTTTGTGACCGTCAAGGACTACCTTACAGGATACAATTGTAAACACCACCCCAAGATTGAAGAAGGTTTTCTATCCCGGCAGTGGTCGTAACTAAAATAACTAGACAAGGGGAACTATAAAACAAGCAAGAGTATAACTACAAATTCTAATCTTTGCACCTAAACAATAAATTTTACCCGCTCCAACAAGATAATTAGTAAATGTAAAATGTTGAATCCAGAAAACATTTAAGGAAATCATAATCACTAAAAACTCTTGGTCTAACATAAGCTACAAGGGCCACTGAGTATTCACTACACCAATCCGAGAAACATACAACAAACTACAAAGATATTCATCTGCACAGAACGTGTAAGTTATATTAAGGTAAAATCGTATAATTCCACAGATACATTTAAATAATGCAACAATCACTAAGCATAATGCAGATAAACTGAAATGAAACAATCTTTCATTCGTTTACCTTTTAGAGCATTACATAAATGGACCTCCAAATTCAATTTTTTCCAGTTCTATCTATTTTTTATTTTATTTTTTTGCTATTCAGCTTTTTTCATCCTTTCACTATACAACTCAATCCATAGATTTGAAATCCACAATATGCTAACAGAAATAGCCGTCACAACAACAGATATCCATGATATCCAAACCCATTTAGGAATCACATTATTCGCGACCCCACTCAGATAAAACACTAACATTCGATAAACAAAATAAGGTCCCACAAAACCTCTCGCCACAGAATACAAAGCATAGAACGGAGGGGACAATAAATCATACACTTTTGCAGCAAACTTCACATCCGATCTCCGCGCACTCGCCAAGGTCCACACGTTCTGGCATAAGCTCGTGATCTCCGCAATAATCAACAGCACCAGGATCGCATATGCCCCGTGGAAAACCACGTAACGACACGTCACGAAGACGAAGAGAGTGCACATATGGTGGCCTATGAAGAGAATGTCTCTTGGGTAAAACACCAAGTAATGCAAAAGATCCATCAAGAAATAGGCAATGCTGTATTCAAGAACAAGGTTCTGAAACGAGGTGTTCGGGGAATCGAAGTTTCGGGTCGAGTCAGACAATATGGCGTAGGAGCCTAGAATCACGGCTGGAGTGCCGTGAGCTAGAGAAATAACACAGCTTGAAGCTTCGGGTCGAAGCTTCCAGGTCCAGGTCCGGAAAAGGATGAAATAGGCATTGAGGTAGAGGATGAAATACATGATGAAAAACAAAAGCAGGTAATTCGGGATTGAGAGAATATCCATGATTAGAATTGAACCCAATTGCAAATTATGGGAGTTATATCCTATTTAGGGTTTTGGAGATGGTTCCAATAATATATAGATATTTAAACAAGAATTAGTAATTGAAAAACATGAAAAAAGGGAGAAAAAAGGCAAATTTTGGTGAAAAGTGGGTGGCAGCAGATCTCGTAGAAGCATGCGAAAAACTTTGCTAATGTGTTTTTCTTCTTCCCAATACACGCAACAGCAACAGTACTTCTTGAAAACAGTGAACATCGACGCCGTATTTATAGCTTCATTACAATTTAGTTTCCATGTCCCAATAGGATTAAAACCAGATAAGATTCTATTCGAAGAAAAAAAAGGATTGCTCCGATTTTACAATTTTTTTATTATAAATTTAATAATAGTGGACCAGTTTGAATTTTCACTACTCTCAATATTCCATGATTTGGTGAAGCAGGTACTAGATACATGGACCTCAGTACTGAGTGGTTGTTGGTTTATGGAATATGGAGATGTTAATGAGATGGACGGTGACATAAAGTTGAAAGTCCAAACAAAATTATCTTAATTCTTTCTGTCCTCGTTTGAGCAACATTATTTTTTTCATTTTTATTATTTATTTATTTTTAATCGCATATTTTTTAATAAAATAATATTTTTAATCATATCAATAATTTTTCTTTCTTTTTCAACCACATATTCTCCATCATATCAACAAAAAAATGTATTTTTTTGAAAATAATGTGTGCTAAACATGGACTTAATAACTTCATTACCATTTCAAAAGATCAACGTAATATAGTAAAAAGTAACATAGCACGAGTACATGAAAATGTTAATAATATGATCTATTGTCCGACAATGACCTCGATCGACTACGGTTACGTGAAAGATACAATCCCAAAAATCCAATGATCGCTCAAGGAAATACGAGACACAATTCACTGATGGAAAAATGATTAATAGTAAAAATTCACGAAAAATTCTATTTGTACCTAATTTTCTACATAATGTTTTACCATGCCTCCATAGGAGATCGCTACTTGTCGATTCGATAAAACATTATATAGAAAATATAAATGTACCAACCACTCCATCCATTTGGCGGATTCCTAGAAAATCAATCAAAGTAAATTCTCTTAAAGCCCTGTTTGGTACGAAATAAAATCAGATTTTAATATAAATCAAGGTCAAACAATCAATATTAACCACATCTTTCATGGGTCCCACAACTTTTCAATCACACATTTCAAAAACTTCTATCACAATCTACTAAAAATCTAATTTTAATATCTACTAAACACCCTCTGAATCTCTCTCCACCTGAACTCATAATCCTCGTCGAAAAACACTTGAAACCACTACTACACAAACTCAACCGATTCACATAGATGTAATCAAAATTTCCTCGATTATCTATGTTTTCATTTCTCGTTATCTTACTAAAATAATTCAACTCATAATCAACATTGTTTACAATAATCAGATTATGATATTGACCAACAAGAAACAATGTTGTAGATAGGAGATCACCTTTTTTTACAAGAAAATGTAGTAAATCTAGACTTATTGAGATACCCGACGGGACACACACAAGAATTCTATTTTTCAATGAGAATCGGCCAACCTATTCATCAACCGGTAAAATAAATCCACCCGAAAAGGAAAGGGAGAAATAATAGGTCAATTTTTATTTCCCAGCTACATGATTTTAAGAGGATCAACGAAATAAACAAACATTACGAAAGATGATCGGAATATAGGTCGACAAAAAAAAAAATGCTATTTTTGTGTCCTTGAAGTTCAACATTACGGCTTCCCAACAAAGCCCGAATGCAAGTTATAACTACAAATGCAGAGCATTCTGCAAGAAGCTGCTGTAAAGCCTACACAAGGACGGATCGAGACCATTTTTCTTATGGGGTCAAAAATGAGAATTCAAAAATTGTTAGATAAAAAAAAAAGAACTCAAGATGAAAACTCAAAAAAAAGAAAAAAAAATAATAATTTGTGGGGTCATTTGACCCCATGTGGTCAGCCGCTGAGCCTACAACATGTTCATTAGATTGCAGAAAAACCAGTAGTTAACCTATCCTTAGTCAACTAACCATCTAAAATCATCAGTTTTTACAGACAATTCAATGCACATCATCCTATTCCACCAACCAACCTAAGCCTCTACCCCATTTACACAAACAACAAGCATTTTCTCAATTCCTCTACAACAACGGTGTTATAAATGATTTCTCCAAAAATTGACAACAATTCAAAGCACCACCATAAACATATAAAAGTAGTAAAGCCATTGTAAGAGTAATTTATCTGATAGCAAAATTTAGAAGGAACCATGTAATGTATTGACAGATACTTCTCAGAAAAAGTCCACACGTCACATAATATTGAAAAATATAAATATTCCAAAATGAGGAAAAAAAGGAAGAAACAATTTGTCACCACTTGCCAGAATGAAGAAAGAGATCATCAACTTCCGCCAACAAAACAAGAATTATGATATTTCTAGATAATTAGATGAATACTTCTACCAACAAGCTTATATTTCAACATTCTGATCTTAGTGTTCACTTGTCTTCGAACCAGTGGCGGATCCAGGATGTTGAGCCAGCTAAGACAGCCAATTGACCACCGTAATAACAAGATTGTGTATTAATATTTAATTAAATAATATTAAAAAAATTTAAATCAATATATAAATTC
>CAIGRL010234365.1:0-14377 GCA_903798325.1 Fraxinus xanthoxyloides
TCAAATCCTCTACTCAAACATTGTTGGTGAAGCGTCGGAAGGCTGACTTAACGTTTCTCGGAAAAACTCGGGAGTAGAGAACGTTAAGTCCGCACGGTGTCTAGTTATTCCGGTGTGAGAAAACTAGCCCCATGACACTATGCACCACCACATTTTGTTTAAACAAAAGCGTGTATTAGAGGTTTATTTAGATTCCTAGTATAGAAAAGGAAATCACATGTAATCAAGGATTTAATTCCTATTGTACATCATTTTTTATTTCCTTGTATATCTTTGAATACACTATAAAATCAAAAGCAAACAGGCTGAAGAATAATTCAGAAAAAGGGTCTCAATTAGCAAGGTATCAGAGCCCTAAATCAATTTTCGAACATGTGTTTGTCTAGTGTGTTTCTGACGCTGAGTGTGAACGGTGGTTGGCATTTCGTGGTCATTTACTTCGTGTGCTTCAACCTCTGGTTTTCGAAGGCGGGTCCATCGTGTTCTTCCTGCTTGCGCCATTTTCAAGTTACTAACCGCAATCGTATGTTTTTGTGTGGCGTTCGAGGTTGTGCCTCATAGTTCCGACATCTCTAGTGGTGGCTCGATTGTTCGCGATCGTCATTTTGAGCAGGTTTCTTTCCGTCACTTTCGTAGTCTTGAAGCAGCTTTTCCGGCGGGGCTGAAGTCGAGTTTATGGGTTTCATCTTATATTTCATTGTTGTGGGCCAAGTTTACGATATCAAACCTATTCCTCTTGGGCTTGGGCTACTGGGTTGATACCTTAATTGCTGTTGGGCTGATTTATTTTGGAACTTTTTTTACTATTGTGTTAATTGGATATTAGTTGGGCTAAAGTAATTGAGCAGATTTTATTTGGGTTGTAATTAATTTTTTGCGGGACTGTATGCATTTTCATTCGCTTTATTCTTCATGGACCTGTCACTTTCAATTATTGTTTGAAGGCAAATGTGACTTGTGGGGATATATTGATGAAAGTGTCCTTCGTCCTGATCAAGCGAATGATGAGAAGTATCTTGTCTGGAAAATTAAGAATTTTCACATCACCATTATAACCTTCATTTTTTTCTTGTCGGAATTATTGGTTAACATTTTATATGAGTCAATTGGAAAACTCTCCAATTGGTGCGATGATTTGTCACGACTTTTTAAATGCAAAGGGCGTATATTGAAAAGTTACGATGTTTCGAATTGTGTATGATCATTCAAAAAGATACATAATTAAAAGCCAAGACTTTTTGATAGAGTGCAATCTAAACCATTATGAAAATTGTGTGATCTAATGGTCCACAATAATTTATGCCAAAAAATTCAACCATTCGAAAGGCACTTGAAGATATATAAATAAGGACCTTAGTTCCATATTTCCTACACCAAATCAATGCAATATCAATTGACTTCTAAATTCTCCCCTCTCTTAAAAAAAAAGTATTTTTATTTTGTTGAAATTAATAAAATTATATTCGGATTATTTTGAGTAAAAAATCTCGTCTGAGCATCTTAGTTTGTCTATTCCATTCGGGAATAATACTATCAATACTTTGGTTCGACGCGCAAGTTTGGTCTAATGCAATGACGACTTCAGAAGAAGTATTGTAACTCGGGAGATAGACGTCCAATAATCATGTTAGCATCAGTGCATGAGTGAAATCTGTCTTAAGGAACGACATACCTCGCTTAATCTTCATTTCAGATTTTTCTTTCTTTTGATTGCATGAGTTGTCAATTTCACAACATTTCTTTTTGCATCTAAGAAGAAGCTCAGATCCGATTGGAAACTTGCCACGTAAGATGTTTTCTTATGACTTTACCAGTCTTCACCATTGTTGTACTAGGGGACTATAGTTAATGCAAGGGACACTATATAAATATAAAATAACATTCCATAATTACCTCTTCAGAATTTCAATGTTACTAATTTTCAGAATTTTTTGGTTTCACTCGGTTATTTTTCAGAATTTTATATGTATATGAAGTTTCGATTTCAAGAGTGGGTAGCAATCAAATTGAAAAGTCCGAGCCATCTCAAATCAGTGTATCTACTGAAAATTGCCTCAGATTGTTTTAATTTTTTTACTTTTTGGTAGGTTTCACTCTTAAATAAATTCAACCATTTTTCCTGCAAGATATTATCCACAAAATCTTCTGAAAATCAAATTAAAAATTCAAATATGCTCAAAAAAATCTCCATCCATACAAACTATCTATAATTTTCGTCTACCAAAAAGAAAATCAAAAATCAGCTGAACCAATTGATCCCTACCAATGATTCTGGCAAACAAAAAAAATTCGATCAAACTATTTTAACCCTACAAGTTACTCCCGCGAAATGATATGGGCTTTCGTCTACCAGAATTCATTATGGTTAGTAATAAGGCACTTTAGAATTCTATAGTGACAAGATTATTTTTAAAGATGAGGTCTTCAATAACAATACCCAGTAACATTTGATAGTAGCAGACAGTTTTGGCAGTAACCATAGCATACGATCTCTCTTTGACAACATAAACATACTTTTCATTGGAGATGAAGATGGTTGCAGACTTGCAGAACAGAGACATACATTTTTTTTTTTAAGTGTTGACAATGAAATCCCAACTTATGCAATAAAGGTGACTTTAAAAGTACAGGCACAATTAAAAGCCAGAAGTTCCCTTACTAATTTAGGGTTGTACAAGAACGCCTTCCATGTTTAGCTATATTGATATTCCCACAAATAAACAGGAAATTATTAAGATGTGTTTGAATTTGTTGGTGCGTTTATCATTTCATTCACGTGACATCTTTATGGTTAGTGAATTTCAGTAACATCAACAAAAATTTCTAGTGCTTCTCATTTACAAGACACAACAAAATCAACGTGAAAAATTCCAAAATCCCTATGGAACAAAATTATTAAAGATTCGAAAATTTTTCCAACAGAACATACCAATATAAACATGTCTCATCGTCGGAATGTCTCCCCATGTTGAGAGCTTGAGAACTTCACAAGTCAAGAAATGAAAGGAAACATAATTCAATATAAACTATGATTTTCTGAATTATTTGGTTATTAATTTGATTGTTTGCAATTTTTGGCATTTGGCTTTCTGTTTTGAGGTCTGTTAGATCTTTGATTCACAAGCAATGTTAGATCTTTGATTCACAAGCAATAGGAATAAAAAAAGAGGAAAAGAGATGAAAACTTGCCTTTTTATCCAGCAGGAATCACACAGTGTTTTCATCCAGAATACCATTATATATTTGTCTCTTCGAGGGAATTGCTCCTTAAGTGAGGAGAGATGAACAGAAACAGAAACACAATTCACTTCTTCATCTGTAAGTGAAAAATTACTTATTAATGACAAAGAGACAGATTGCAAAATAACTGATGAGTGTTTTCTGTATAAAGGTAAGCCTTGAGGCAATCTTGACAATTGAGAATAGCCTGAATGCAACATAGCAGTCAGTAACGCTCCTTAGTTCTTCAAGATGGTCTGCTTCTTCCTTCAAAGAAAAGAGAATGTTTTTTTTCATTGGAAGATGGTCATCAACAAAATCAAACAGGACATTGCAACTTTACTAAAAAAATAAGTTAGAATTAAAAAAGAAGAAGCTACATTTGCTTATCAACTCATCAGTATCACCCGTGTAATGACATCAAGATTTTCTTACACAGTATCAACTCACAGCAGATTAACCAAATGCATAAAACCTCAAAAAATTATTAGTCACCAAACAGAGCATGTTATAAAGAGTAGCCAATATGACGACTGGATTCTACGACAGTTAAAACTAAAAATAGTTTTTGATTTCATTAATAAGATTTTAGCTCAAATACTAACCTTTTGTGTTCTTAAAAAGCAAATTTAGTTAAGAAACAAACCTCATCATCTTAATCCACCTCATTATTATGCTTACAAAATTCAGTTTTGATCTTCTCGAGCCTTGTTAGAACATCTTTCATATTGAGCCTCTTGTTGGGCCAGTGAGTCGTGCATTCTAGTGCTAGTCCCATGATTGATCTAAAGCAGCTCTCTTTGGCTCCAATATTCTCTTCAACTGCATTCACTAGATCAACATCCACTATCTGCATTATAGCATCCAGGAATGATTCGAACACACATTTCCTCATTGTGAACTCTCCAACGAACATATCATCTGTTGGCTTCTTTTTGGTAAATGTCTCCATAAGCATAATCCCATAGCCATAAACATCCGCCATAGTCGATATTAATCCAGTAGATCCATACTCTACGAAATTGGAATATGTGATCAAACTAACAAGTGAAATGTTAAATAACAAATAAATAAATGAGAACGAATACTAATACACTAAAATTGTTAGCATGCAAAATAATAGTTAATAATTACGTGTATGTTGTAAATTATACGTTTCTTTGTAAATGACCATTATACTCCTACATGTTATTATGAATTTATGATTATTGTATCTCTTGTAACCCTAATTCTTTCCTATAAATGCGGAGATTTGGTTCTCAATAAAATATACAAGTATATTGACTTCTTTACTTTCTTTTGTCTTTCTCTCGATTTTCTTTCAAGTCATGGTTATCTTTTTTCACTAATGGACCAATGATTATTTTTCACATAATTCATGGGTATACGTGTGTATTAAACCAATTGTTAGTTGTGTACATTAGACCAATTAGGCAAGTCGAAAAATGTGAATGGCTGAGGTACATGACCCACCATGTCCAAGTATCATACAAATTATCTTCAACAAAAGATAGTCCAACAATATTGTATAAAGATAATGCAACTTGCATTAGACAACTCAAAGGAGGCTATATCAAAGGAGATAAGATAAAGCATATTTTTCCAATTTGAGCTTCAGAAGCCTAGTGATATTATCTTAGAGATCTCATTATTGTAGATCAAACACTCATTCTTGATTTCTTGATTCAACCCAAGTTTCATAGTTTCATATAAGTGATCCCAAACATTATTCCATCATTAGTAGATCATTGTTATAATTTAAGAGTTGGTTCTTTGAAAGCTAAATACATATTCTAATATATTTTGCCTAGGTTCAGCCTACAAATAAAAACACAAAAAGACCTTAGATCAAACGCCAAAACAAAATCCTACCTTCACCAATTAGCCTTTAGATATCAAGAGTTTCGGGAAGAGGTGCTTGGAGTCCCAGCCCTCGACAACGAGGTTCACTCTTGTTGATTCACATGAAGACAAAAGTAGCTCAAAGTTCTAAGATGAGCGATTGTGCACAACCAAAGGAGTTTTTTAGTGATTTACAAGTTAGGTAGCCTGAGGTAGCTAAGGTATAGTAGTGTTTGGACTAATTGTAAGTTAATTTTTGTAGTAGGTTTTACTAACAAGTTTGCTCCGAGGTTTTCATATCCTGGGTTGGGATTTTCCTCTGTGGTCAATTTTGGTGTTATTTATTGCTTTTGATCTGATTGATTTATTTTATTGACACTTAGGATTAATTTAATTGGAATAATTAACCTTAATTATCTAGCAATCAAGAAATAGTGACTCGTTGCTTCTTATTGTTAATTCCACGGAATTGGGTCTAAAAATAAATATTAATTCAACACATTGTATAGCATTTAACAATATATACAAGTAGTTAACAGAATCATTTACCTGGAGCCATATATCCAATGGTGCCCAACATCTTTGTATTTGAAATTCTCTGGTCTTCAGATAAAAGCTTAGAAATGCCAAAGTCTCCAACATGGGCAACCATATCTTCATCTAAAAGTATGTTGTTGGGCTTCATATCACAATGAACAATCGGAAAGGAACACCGATAATCTAGATACTCGAGTGCAGATGCCACATCTATCACTATTTCCAATCTTTGAGCCACATTTAGGAAATAGTTGCTAGAGGATAGCCATTTTGTAAGGTTTCCGTTAGGCATATATTCCAGTACCAAGGCTTTAAGATCAAGGTTACAACAACTACTTATTATCTTGACAAGATTTCTGTGACGAATGTTGTCCAATATTTGGCACTCGGCATCAAAACATTGGTTTGCACCTTCCAAATCTAGATTAAAAACCTTAATTGCAGCTATCATTCCATCTCGAAATATTCCCTTGTTGCCAATAAGATTCTCTTCACCAAAATTATCGGTAGCATTTAGAACTTCATGATATAAAATCCTCTTGATAGTGATGGGGGAAGTAGAGTGAGCTAGTGGAAGTGTACTTCTGCTACGGCGTCTTATTACATAAACCACAGTAATGGCCAGACTCAATACAACAACAATTGATGGTAAAATGTACTTCAAAACTCTGGCATTGCTAGTTGTATTATCTTTGCATCGCTTGACCTTAAATTGAGATGCTCCACACAATTCTCTATTGCCTACAAAAAAATATGAGGTGAAATTCTTAAATGGCCCTCCATTTGGAATTTCACCACTGAGTTCATTGAATGAAACATTGAAATTCTCAAGGTACTCTAGTCTCTCCAATGACTTGAGGATTGCACCATAGAGATTATTCTTGGATAGATCCAAAATTTTCAATGAAATCAGATTCCCAAATGACTCAGGTATACGACCATGTAACTGATTGTCCGACAATGTTAGATTTTCCAAATTCTGAAGTTGCCCAATGGCGCTTGGAATATCACCTGAAAACTGATTTCCTGATAAATCTAACTTTCTTATGCTCGCAATGTTTCCAATTTCTGAAGCCAGTGACCCGTTGAGCAAATTATAAGCTAAACTCAAAATCTGAATTTCCTCGTTCATCCAAAGTGTGGATGGGATGGTGGAAGTCAATGAGTTGTAATCTAAATGAATTTCTCGTAAAGAGGTAACATTTCCTAAACAAGTTGGTAGCTGTTGAGAAAGCCTATTATTCCTCAAACCTAGATTATAGAGATTTGTCAAATTGTAAAGGGTGAAAGGTACCGACTCCCCTAGTTTATTGAAATCAAGTCTCAGCTTTTGCAATTTTCTTAATTGACCCAATGTGTCAGGGATTGTTCCGGTCAATTCATTTCCTTCAATTTGTAAATTGATCAAGTTGCTCAAATTACCAATTTCATTCGGAATGATACCTTTAATACCACAATGATTGGCAGTGAAAGTTTCTACAGATGTTGACAAATTACCCAAGGATTTCGGTAATATTCCGTGAAAAGAATTGAATCCCACCCGTATGATCTTCAAATTCCTACAATTTTTCAATGAAATAAGAAAATCCAATTCGAGCATTGAAGGATCATTTGTCAACTTATTCTTAGAAAATACTAGGCGCCGTAGGTTCTGCAAATTCCCAAGACTCATGGGTACTCGCCCACTGAAGGAGTTGAAACTAAGATCCAAGTCAATAAGCTTAGACAAATTTGAAATGCAGGTAGGAATTTCTCCACTCAATCGATTGCAATCAAGATAGAGAATTTCGAGATCGGGGAGCCCACCATTGACAATTGGCAATGGAAGATTGCTGGATATATTATTTAAATTAAAAGCAAGTGTTTGCAACTTGGAGAGATTGAAGACGGATCTGGGTATTTGACCATTAAGACTATTATTGAACGTAGACAAAAACTTCAAATTTGATAAACTGCCAATTGAATGCGGAATTTTGCCTGCATTGTGGTGTTTGTCAACACAATCAAATTAATGAATACCAAAAGTTAATAAGTAGTAATAGGTAACTCTTAAGATATTTGAACCCAAGTAAAAATATTGAAGTGCCGATGAGTTTCCACCTTCATATGGAATGTTTCCAATGAATACATTTTATGGTATTAAAAATTAAAATCCAAAATTTGAATGTTTAAAATTTCAAAAAATTATGATCAAACTATAATATTGAAATTGTAAATTGCTAAAAATCAAACATTGTGGCTCTAATATATATTACTAAAATAAAAATGATTTTAGAATGGCAATGTATAAATTAATTTAGAATACTAAATTACTTAGTGAACAAAGTGATACAGGATAAAAGGAACAATATTCGAAAACAAAGAATAAACAAAAAAACAACAATAATTCTATGTACGTGAATTTAGAATATCAATAACTCGTTGACTCACAATCAAATACTGAATAATTGATCTAAGTTGACAAATCACTCCTTCCACGTGAAAACAAAATCTCACACAACTTTTATAATGTTTTAATCAAAATGCTCCACAGTACAAATGTTATCTTTGCAGCTATCAATGATAAACAAAATCATTAAGCTTAACTGAAATTGCATCATAGGTCCTCAGATTAACAATTTTTTAAAAAAAATTAAAACAAATCCAAATAATAATGAAAAGATTTTAAAGTATTGACTAAATATTATACTAAGGATAGCCTCTAGCAATGTCCATCTAAATCTCAAATTGATTGGGTATTCTAATAATTAGCTGAAAAACACCATACATGCTGAAAAACATTTTCCAGAAGAGTCTAAAATGCGTCAATGGCAAACTAAAGTTACATTAGACCATTTAAATTTAAGACACATAAGAATTGAAACAGATTTAATATATAAAATAAATTTAGGAGATTTTGTTACGTACCAGTGAAACCATTCTCCCCTAAATCCAAATATTCAAGTGCAGATAGGTTTCCAATTTCATTTGGAATCGTTCCTGTCACAATTTAAGCATATAGGTTTCAATACATCAAATTTAAATTCATATGAAATAGATCTAATGAAAGAAAAGAAGTACCAACTAATAAGAAATCGATAATTAAGTATTCGTGAAGTCATTGTTATCAAACCTAATTCTTCAAGTGCTGATAAGATTCCAATTTCAATTGGAAGTCAATAATTAAGTACTTCTTAACTTAGCATCAAATATGTTAATAGTTTGAAGTTCATGACTTGGAGTTTGTCGATGCACTCAATTTAATATGGAGTGCTTCCTGTCAATACATATCAGGATATTAAATATTGAAATCCAAAAGCCAAATATTTAAAATTTCAAAAAGTTATTATCAAATGATAATACTGTAATTAAAAAATAAAATATGAATTGATTTAGGTCTAATTTGATCAATCTCTTTTATGCTTTAAAAACAAATTTTCTTATTTCAATTTCATCATTTCTGTGTTAAAGGATACAAACCATTGATTATTATGAACACATATTAATTTATATAGTATGATTTAACTCCTGTTTGGCCCCCACTAATGTTATAATTCATTTTTTTCTATTTTTATCAACTACACATTCTCCAATAAAATAATATTACACGTAATGTCAAAACTTTTTTTTTTTTGTCTTTTTTAACCATAAAATTTAAAAAAAAAAAACACTATTCCAACTATTAAAATTTCAAATAATGGGGGCTAATTAGTAAAAATTTGTTTGATATAAAATCAAACTGATTCAAATTAGATGGTTGTCGATTAAAAAAAATGCCTACCATAAATGTGAGATGTTGTTTAATTATATAATGGATTTTGCAACTTATACATAAAAAATCTATAGAATGGATTATATGATGATGTGGATGGAAAATATTGGATAAAAAAGTTAATTGTGTTTTAAACTGACAAATGATAGAGTGTCATGTGACATCAATATCAAGATCTTTATACAATATCAGTATTCTAAAAAATTCGTTTAGGTTCAAAGTTCAGACAAAATTCCTCGCTTTGCACTTAAAAATTTTTCTTTCCTAATTCCTAAACGTCAGGATTTTTTCCTTCCCCTCTTTCATCTTCACTAGACATGCTTTATTAGTTTTTTTTTCATTTCTTAAAAGCTTTTTATTTGACTTCAGCTTATTAATTTTTTTTATTTTTAAAACAACTTTTCATTTGACTTGAATTTCAAGTTTTTAAAAGATTTTATCTGTACAAATGTTAAAAATGATTTTATCTAAATAATTAAATAAAATTTAGGTTATTGTGCTATTTACATTATATAATTATGATTTTGAAACTCATTATTTTGTTACAAACTCTAAAAAGCATGTATGAAGTTCCTATAAATCTATTTAGTAGAATTTGTCTAGTTGAAAACTGAAACTATAAAAAATGTTATGTTTTACTTGAAAATTGTATAATTGACTAATAATAGAAATTATTAAGTAAATATAATATTTTATAATTTTAAATGTTTGATATGCATTATTTTAATTGTCAAATGATTTTTTAAAAATGATTAAAAAATTTAAAATAATATTAAAAATGAGAAAAAACGATTTTTAAGCCTAAACCTTGCCTAGACTCGTTTAAACTTACAAAGCTTGAAATTTCCCCTTCATGCCTAACTGCGTTTTACGTTTTTTAGAACACTATATATTATAGACACATGCATCTTGTAAATTTGCGGAGTAAAAGGATAAATCAAGCGTGGACGTAATTGAAGTGAAATTTATTTATATGGTTAGTTCTGTAAATTGAAGTACAATGAAGGAAAATATATTCCCAACAATTTTTTAACAATAAGATCACATTGTAATTGCATTTAAGGTTCTAGTGATTAAATATTTGACTCACATTTTAAATTATGTTAATAATTTTTTTGGACAAAAATCATTATTAAGTATAAATTTTTTTGATAAATAAGATTTAAAAATAAGAATGTGACGTGGAAATGTAAGGAATATTCCTGTTTGTTCCGGATTAAAATTAGATTTTAATCTAACTCAAAGTCAAACAATCAATATTATTCACATCTTTCATGGATTCCACAACTTTTTAGTCACACATTTCAAAGACTTCTATTACATTTACTAAAAATCTAATTTTAATTTCCACCAAACACCTAAGTGTGATGATAAATGTTAATGATTTTTAATATAATTAAAATATGGTGTAATTATAAGAAAATGGCTGTAAATATAACTAACCAAAATCCCTCATGAGCTTAAAATTTTATTTTTCTCCTTTCTCCTGTCTACAAATAACTGCCACTGCCATAGAACAGAGATTCTCAAAATTTAAACTCTAGGGTTTTAGAAATTGTTCCAGCAGAAAAGCTTCAATGAGCGACTCAAGAGAAGATTCTCCGGACTGGTTACGCTCTTTCCAGGTGCTTTTAATCGTATTTATCTCATATTTAATCAGATTTTAGTTAACTAGGTGCAAGATATGCTATGGGAGTTTGTGATTCCATTTTCACTTTTATTTATCAATTAACGCAGTGTCCTGTGCAAGAGCTTAATTTTTAGTTAATTAGAGTCAACCGTAGCATTAATTGAGATATGCAAAGCCCGGTAGTACATTGATAATTTATTGTATTTTCTTTGCAATTTCATGTATTTTGACGGTGCTTAAAAAACTATGAGTGAAGTTTCTAAGTATATTGAGTTTAGTTCGACTGGATTGATGAAACTTTTGCATGGGAGATGATTATTAGAATTTGATTTGTTGAATAGGCACCGGCAGGGTCAGCTATTGCATTGTCTTCCGGGTCCGAATCACCCCTATCTGACAGTCCACAAAGAAACGAAGAGGATGAGATCATTCTCAGCAAATTGTTTAAGAAAGAAGCTGGGCAGGTTCCACAGATTAAAGATAATGATGAAAAATATCAGATTAGTGAGTCTGTCAAAGTAAAGTCTCCAAACAAAAACGAGAAAACAAAGCTGACACCAGGAAAGAAGAGAAGAAGAAAAGATGACACTGATATACAAGGTGGGTTCTTTTGTATTTTTGAAGGATCTATGCATTCATCTATATAGAATTGAGGATTTATCTTTTCTTCCAAAAGATAGTAGGAAATTAATGACAAAGAATTGATTTAGGAGATTACTTGATTGTCTGAAGTTAAAAAAGAATTAAATGAAACTAATTTCTTTTATGATTATGCAGGAAAAGCATCTAAGAGGAAAACATATGAAAAGCCTGTCCACCCTCAGGTAAGAAGCTTCTCTTGTACTCCCTTTTTTTACTAAACTTGCTACGTCACTAGGTAAATATATACTTTGAAGATCGAGCCCATTTCAAGTCTCATCCTCACTTGCGCATCTGAAATCTTCAGGTTTATCCATATACCTTATAGGATCATTATCCGTGGAACTTGTGAGTGTATTATTTGTACTTTCCCCTCGTATAATGTCTAAATGAATGTCAAAAGGGGTATATTTGCTCATGGAAAGCCTTAATCTCTCTCTCTCTCTCTCTCTCCCTTCCTTCCTTCCTTGGGGTTTATAAGCCACTGGTTCTTATGGCATTATATTCATTTTGAAGTGTGTATTGATCATTCTCTGGTTACAAATGACAGCCATGAAACATTAGAACAAGGGCTATTCCCTTATAATCTTGCTCAATAGCGTAACAAAACTGGTCATAACACTTAGTTTGTGTTGGAATTTGCATTTCCAAAAACGACACTGTTTAGCAGTGGAACTTTAAAGAGTCGTTTACAATGCTGTTTAATGCAAGAGCTGAGTTAGATCATCTTTCACCTCCAAATTAGAACCTTTCACCTCCAAAAAGGAGGTTCTAATTGCATCATACGAATTGAGGCTTGAAGAGATAGCCACTCTCCTTGGAAACTGTGTATGATACAAGGATTTAGTACTTGCAGAACTCCCAGGCTCTATGTTTTAGCCATCTGTCATGGTGATTCGTTGATGTTTTAAGAATCCTGAATTAATGATCCAAAATGTTGTGATTTGGTTTCTGATTATTACAATATCAGAACTTTGTCTACTAGTAATCCTCATCAATTTCAGAAGGTTACTGATTGTAACAGAGGAACTATTTACTTTGTTGTCTGCTCTAATGCCCATTGCGAATGTGTGTTTTGAATCAGGAACAAAAGCATTCCATTTTGACATTGTCCTCAGATTCAGAGTCTTCTCACGATACGAGCCCCGTTAGAACGGAAGATAGACAAATGTCTGCCCATGATGAGGGCCCATGTACAGACAACAAAATAGTTCATGATGATATTGTTCTTGATAATGATGGAAAATCTCCAATTAATGATGCCTCCAAGGTAAAACCTCCAAGAAAACAGTTGAGAAAAGAGGATGCCAAACCCTTAAAGAAGAAAACCACAAATGGGTATATAGGTGGAGGTAAGTGGAACGTTTCTGGATCTTGTTGTTTCCACAAGGATTCTGAATCTCTATTGGAACATTTATATGCATCTCGTTAGACTTGATAAAATTAATTTTTCCATCTTAAAACCATATTTTTTTCTTTTATAATCCAGAGAATTGTGGCGACGTGGATGTTGTGAAGGAAGATATCTCCGAGGAGCATCCTGAACCTCAGGTGAGAAGCTTTAGTTGCTAATCGAAGCGTCCATATACTCTGGTTTATAATATGCTTGTGATATACAGATGCAGGTCTCCTCTTCAAGGTTGCCTTTGGTGCTTTCAGAGAAAGTACAACGTTCAAAGGTAAACCTACCATGCCTAGATATCATATTCATCAGATAACTCTTTTATTGTTGTATTCTCCTCCTTTTCTGAAGTCACAAAATTAGTGATGGCCTCATATGAATCACTTGTAAAACCTTACATTGGCTCCCTCTCTATTATTAGTGAGGACTTAAAAAGACATTGTCCTTTGGCGAGGTTGTAATATGAACGGAGTCCACCCTCTTTGCCTCACCATTGTTTAAGTAGAGCTGAACCTAATGATTACTTCTCATTTTGCATAAGAAATACATATGAACCGGTCTTTCTTTTGAGCCAAATCAAGTGCGTTACACGCACTAAATTATGATAGAAATAATGTCTGTTATTGTTAATTTTTCATATTTTTACTGACTATTTGTCAAGGAGCCTTCTTCATTATCTTTTCCTGTATATGTCGTTATTCAAGGCAATGAGGGACTAATAGAACGACACTCTGTAGTCACTTCTGGACTTTCTTCTTTTGTTCTGCAGGCACTTATTGAGTGTGAAGGCGACTCCATAGATTTGAGTGGGGATGCGGGTGCTGTTGGACGGATAGTTATTCCAGATGCTCCTTCCACAGACCATGAAATGTTATTGGATTTGAAAGGCATGCAGGACTCCCAGTTTTATGCTTATTTGTTGTGTTGTTCTCTTTGAGCAGCAATCTCAATACTGTGAAACCAATCTCATAATCACAAAAATACCCAACTTCTAGGGTAGTCAATGAACGGGCTTTTTTGATTGAAGTAACTGGTTACTAAAAATATTTCCAGCATTAACGTTTACTCAACATTAAGGGGCGGACAATAAATATTTTTTTTATATTTTTGTATTCTTCTATTTCCAAAAGCACAGAAGAGAGTCGGGTAGAATCGGGTATTTACTCTGAAACCTCTGTAGTTGGATACTTTATCAGGTAATATGTTATGCAGGCTTCACTTCCTGTTTATCTGATTTTGTCAAACTAATTTATGTTTCAGGAACCATATACAAAACAAGTATAGTTCCATCAAGGACATTCTGTGTGGTATTTCATGACACCCTCTCTCTCTCTCTCTCTCTCTCTCTCTCTCTCTC
>CAIGRL010234371.1:0-10388 GCA_903798325.1 Fraxinus xanthoxyloides
TGAAATTTTTAATGGTAATCAAACAGGGGCTAATTTAAAATTTAAGTTTTTTATCGAACAAAAATAAATTTATTATCATTTTAAAGAGAATATAAGTTGTTTTTAACAAATTAATAAAAAAATAATAATATTTACAAAAGCGAAAAATAAAATAAATAAATAAATAAAATAAAATAAAATGGTGCTATAAATACCCGCTCGTCCCGTTTTAATTGGATATGAGGATGGTGTAAGGTAATAAAAATTCTCGATTGGACGGGGGTGGGAATGAGCAACCCGCCCCGTTGTCATCTCTAAAATAGAAGCATATATTTGTTATTTTACAATTTTTAATTGAGAAATTAGATAAAAATTGATAAAAATGACGTTTTTCCAACTGAAACGTTAAAATTGGATGAAAATACAGAAGTTTGAAGCGTGTGGATATTAATTATTATGCACATTGAGAGCCAAACGTAAGATGTTTTGTGCTAATTATTTTCGTAACAGCCAGTAAACAGTAATTTCCCACCGTCAGTTCTTCGGACACCTGTCCCTTTTATTATTTTAATTTTATATAACACCGCACCTACCCATAGACATACTATCAAGAAATGGGAAGCGCCGCCGCCACCACAACAACCATCACTACGCCGCCCCCACCACCAGCTCAACCTCCACCATGTGGAGGTGGTGGGGCAAAGGCGGAAGCTTTAACGTACATAGATATCACCCAGCTTTCCCAATCGGAACTGCAAGCCCTCTCTTTGTGCTCCGAATCTGCCTTCGACCTTCACAACACCGACGACCTTGTGACCCCCGACATCGATCGCTCCCTATTTAATGAGTCTGCTGGGAGTCGACGGCAGGCTTATTCCGGCCTCCGCCACCCCCACCACCGCTCTCATTCCCGCCTTCCAGGCCTACATCCTGCCCTTAAAACTCACCACCATTCCCACCCCTCCGATGATCCTGTTAATCACTCTATTATTCACTTCCTCAAACACTTCCTCAGTGGCAACCACGATCCTCCCCCACCACCTCCTCCTCCACCTTTGCCACCTCAGGCAGAGGTGTCGCCACTTCCTGTTAATGGCCCAGGGTTAGGGTTATTAAGACTTCAAGAAAAAATAAAAAATAAGCTGCATGGAGGAGAAAACAAGCGGAAAAAAGTGCGAAGAAACAGGAATTCTAATAAAAAGAGGCTCTTGGAAAATGGTGTTGGAATGGAATTACAGAAGGTCAATGTGAAGGGTGAGGTGGTGGATTTCGAGAAATTGGAGAAGAATGGAGACGAATTGTTTAGCGAAGCGTTGAAGACGAGGACAATGGGGTTGGACACTGAGGAGGGTGTTCTAGGGTTTTTGTCGAGTTTGGAAGGGCAGTGGTGTAGCAGGAGGAAAAAGAGGAAATATGTGGATGCAGGTGCGTTTGGAGATGCATTGCCCATCGGCTGGAAGCTTTTGCTTGGCCTTAGAAGGCGGGATTTTCGCGTCTCTGTTTATTGCAGGAGATGTATAAGGTGGTTGATTTCAAGTACTTTCATTAATTATTCTAGCTGTTGTATGCACTATTAAAAAGACTTCCTTTATTGTGTTTTGTTACTTTGCAACGTAGTTGTATCTCTTTATACACGTGGAAATGAAAGAGGAGAGAAACCCTATTAAGGTCTATCTGGTGATTTTCTAATTAGGGGTAATTGGAAGAGAAATTGGAGGGCATTTTGAAATGCTTTTCTCAACTCTGATAAGAAGCTTCGAATTGGAAGCAATGGGTTTTTCTTGTACATTTGGTTAGGAATGTCCTTTATCATATATGTTAATACAAACCAGGGCAATCTTATGAAAGACCTCCTTTTTATGTCCCAAATGAAAAGATGCCTTCTCTGGTTTTTCCTTATTGAAAGGCCTTATTGCAAACAGCCTGTTAATCCCCTCTCTTCTATACAGTTTTTCAAGCGAAAACTATGTCAGATTGAGCTTCAATAGGTTGATGCTTGAATTTATGTATGCAATTTCATTTATCAGTCAGTAGGTGGAAACCCATGATATTTGAACTCGCAGCTAGTTCCTGTTGTGAGCAGTTGACCACTCGACCTCTTATTCTGTAAGCCTACCAGTGGTGAATAATTTTTTTTTTATGACTTGACGTAGTGGAAACTATTGAATTTGAGTCAAAAGACCACGGGAATAGTCTCAACGATGATCATCCTTCAGATTTACTCAATATCAGTTGAATTTGAAGAAAACAGGTCAAGTAGAAAGAACTTGAAATGGATTTTTGGGATAGATCACTCAATCTGTTAGGTCAAGTAGCCTTCTCTGGGTAGTCACTTTGCAAATGTTGAACCTCAATCTTGGTAATTGAACCATTATCTAGCTGTTATCTTCGATGCACTTCCCCCTCGAACCCTATGCTCGTGAACAAGAGAATATAATCACTCCAAACCTTATTCATTTCTAACAAATAAAACCATTAACTTTTTTTAATGCCATGGCTTGCAGTAGATAACTGAATTAGAAGGATTTAAAGGCTTGATTTTGCCGCTGTTGAGTTGAAAAAGAGCTTTGGCAAATGATTGAATAGCTTTCTGTATGTTTTTTCAGTTCATGTGAGTTAAAAAGGCATTTGACAACGGCAAAGGCATTTTGGTGATATTAAATAAATTACTGACTTGGCACATGAGACCCTTTTCTTTCGTAAGTGAAAAAGAGGGCCTTTCTTTTCCATCCAACACAGGCCTCTGTGTGTGTGTGTGTGTAGCTTCTAACGTCATAAAATTTACCCAACGTTTGTCATTTAGAATTGCTTCGTCCTTCATCAATAGTGTAATACCCCTTTCTAGAAAAAAAATTGTAGCTTGTATACACGTTTGCCCTTTCTCATCATTTTGTCATGATTTTACACGTTTACTGAACATGATTCAGCAATTTTTATTGTTCTGGCCTGCCTCTTATTATCTTATACATGTATATTGCATTACTGTCATTATACATTATAAAACACCCTGTTTTCATCTGACATATTATGTGTTTGTGTGACTCGTAATGGCTGTAATTAAAGCATTGAAAGAATTTATGAAGTGAAAAACAAGTTTCTTCATTTGCAATGGTCTTTGGAGCCTTGCCGATTTGCATGCTACACACATTTTCCCCTTGTCAGTTTGATTTGAAATTGCTGCAGTTATGGTCTTAATCTTACTTGGTCCTTTTGTTATTGCAGCCCTACTGGACAACAATTTATATCATGCAAAGAGGCTGCTTCCTTTTTGCGTTCCTATTTTGAGGGTAATGACGCAGACCAACCAAGGGATCAGAAGACTTGCAGCATTCAGCAGGCGTATGGTGTGGCTATTGAGGTTGTAAGTTTACTTTTATCTCTTTATCAGTTTTTTCACCTGTTTTTGCTAAAATGATAATAATTAGAGATGCAACAGAATCCATGTCCTACACACAAGATTGATGGCTTAAAGCATGACACACTGGCTCTTTCAACATTGGTGAGTTCAACTCCATCTGATGCTCATGAGAATGATGGTTGCTTGGTGGGAATAGATAATCTCCCCGAAGTTCGTGTTCAGGACATCTTTGAATGTGTCAAATGCAACTTGACTTTTGGTGAGAAGAAAGTGTTCTTGGAGCATCTATTCTCTTTCCACCAGAAGACTACCAAAAGGTACAGATTTGGGACACCAGTTGGCGAAGGCGTGATAATTAGAGATGGAAAATATGAATGCCAATTCTGTCACAAGGTTTTTGACGAAAGGCGAAGTTATAATGGTCATGTAGGCGTACATGTGAGGAACTCTGGTAAAGGGTCTGATGAACTGGTTACTCCCATCGCTGTTCAGGAGAACTCTCAATCTCCAGTACAGGAGGCTTTGCCCTCAAGGACATCGAAAATGGATGCTTTAATAGAAATTGCTCAAAATTCTATTTTTGAAAATTTGAAGGGTGGAACTAGGGAACGAGCCACAGGAGATCAAAATCCCAGTATGATGAACTCAGAAGAAGCTCAGGCTCCAAGCATTGACTTTCAAATGAATTTGGGATCTGATCCTATTGAAATTAAGACAAAAGATTTTGAGCCTGACAAAGCTTCTAATGAAGGATTGAATACACACGATGGCCAAGCCAAGATGGAGGATGGGAATTTGTTAAGGAATGATAACACACAGAACATAAATGTTGCAGTTGGTTCCAATTGCACGAATGATTTTGGGCATGTTGAGTTGAATGAAATTGAAAGTTATGAAAACAGTGAGTTAGAGACTGGTTTTGAAGATGGAGGTTCAAACCCGAGCAAAGATCACATAGAAGATACACCTGGGCTCATTGTAGAAGAAATTAGTTTTCACAATGTGCCTTCTGCCTCTTCAGTGCCCCTTGCTCCATCATTTCAGTTCTTTCCTTCCTTTGATTCAATGTCATCTAAGGTGAACATTTGGTTATTAACTTTAGGTGACAGTATTTATTAAATGTTGATGATGTTTCTGTACTTGTGTTTCTATTTGGAAATGATGGTAATGCAAAGCTTTTTGGATCTGGGTTCCATTGAGTTAATTCTATGAAATTGGCTGACGTAAAGGATCTTGTATGTGATACTATAACATCCATGAATCACTTTGATTAAAGTCACTTGAATCACATTTATCATTAGAATGTGCATAGAACACACATGATTTCAAGTAGTTGTTACGATTTTGAGACTTATCCATCAAGTTTCCATCTGGCCTCCGACATTTTAGTTCAGGATAGTCTCCCCTAACATGAGATACCGGTTCAAGGTCTTGGTTCTTAATTCTTTTAGGTCTCTTGTAGAGATGCATTTTTTGTTTGGTAAATTTACAAATGTGTGGTTAGCTTAAAATATTTTCTTAACAATGTATATTTACCGCAATAATCCTTATACCAAGTGGTCTGCTCATGAGGTATGTGCAATTGAAATGTTACCAACAGCTCCCTGATCAAAGGAGTCATCCCTACTATGTGTAAGCACAAGAACCCCCATCATGATATTCACAACTACCCCTTGCAACCATGGAATGGCATCCTTACATGTGTATTTTCTTTTCTTAGGTATGCCTAGCGGCTTTGGGTTTTCTCAATATCCCCTTTTTATGTATCTTTTGAACAATCTCCACTTTTGTGCATGCCAATATTATTCTATCGTGCTATTATCTGTATGCACACGCATATGCTCAAGTTATGCTACATGCGTTCTTAGTCCATTCCAAATTTGTGTTCATATAAAGAGTTAGAATAATGTATATTTATTTTGTGTCATAGTTGACACAAACATTTACTTACCTTGGTCTATAGACAATTTTTTGTAAGTTAAAGGTGCTAAGTTCTTGCTTTTTGGCCCGAGTTGCAAAAGTTGTCTGTTCAAAACCTTGAAATCATCGTAAAATCACAATAATAGCTGTTTGAGATCGATGTAAAATGACAATTAAGAGCTATCATGCTTTCGGTAACAAATTCCCCAAATTTACAACTGAATATTAATTTTCGGGGCTTAGAGGGTTACAGGTGTCAATACCTGACCTTGGAGGTATGGATACCAGGGCCTGATGGGTTGGAGAAGTTTTGATTTTTTATTTAACCCGTATGGAAATGTGAGGACACTTGCCTTTATTTTTTATTCTTACTTATTAGCATTGCTCGCTTTTTAGACAGTGCATAATATTCTAATATGCTTACTTGCAGGTGGAACAGGGATTCTCTGTGATTGATCAGAAGCTTGAGAATGTTACAGGTTTTGAGGAGCTGAGATTTGATGATATAGAACCTTTCAGATATGGTTTTGTGAGTGGACAAGAATCACCATCTTTGCCAGGAGGTTCAATAGATTTGAGAAACAATGCTGGGATAGAAGATGGGTTTAATTCCTCCATTAGATTTGGTTCGGAGGAAGTTGCATTGAATGCTGCAGACATAAATCAGCTGACAACTGTGTGTGTATGGTGCAGAACAGAGTTCAAACTCGACGGTGTTGAATCAGAATCTCCATCAGATTCGATTGGCTATATGTGTCCAACTTGCAAGGACAATATCTCTGGGCATTTGAATGGCAGTCTGTCCATGGATCCTGGTGGTTTCTGATTATTGCACTATCTTGTGTTGCTCGGGGATTACTACTCTCATGTGGTACATAGTAATTCATGCTTGCTAATTGTTGTGATCTTTCTACATCCATTAGGTTTCCCCTAACTTCAATATTTATTGAAATTTAAGTGAACACGAAGAGTAGCTAACATTGTTCTGCTGTGAGAGTTCGTGCTCCTTAGAGTTGGACTGACTGCGATGATGCCCCGAATTGAGCTGAATCAATGTCACAGTCACCATTTTTTTTTTTTTCTAAATAAAAATTAAATTGCTTCTCTCTTCATGTTTCTTTCGTAATGTAAAGAATTTCTAGAGGGGCCACATATTTAACTATATTTTTAATGGTAGGCTTACATGGCTCCTTTATAATAGGACTAGCGTATACTCACAACTTTTGGTAAATATGATGTCCATAGACATATTTGTTGGTTGAACGTTGGACAGAACAATTACTAAAGACTATACTGATAATTTCCTACTGTCTACTCTCTCTTTAGCAGCAACATGGTGATGATTCTGGTGGCAGACTATTCCAGCTATTGTGGAGTAATGCGTTTTTTTCTCGTGGAAGTAATCGGCCTTTCTTTTAAATATGGATTGTACATGCAGTTTAACGAGTCATGGAGATCAGCCAAGTGTTTGCTTAATATATATTTCTTCACATCACTTTCTTGTACTTAATCCTTTCTTCTAATGACCTAGTTCTAAAGAACAAACTCGATTTGCCTGTGTTCAATGTAATTAGTTTTGTGTATTTGTTCATCTATGGGCTTTTTCTTTTTGTTTATCCCACATTTTATTTTGTGTAGATGTGTTAATTATGTCTACTGTTGTCATGGTGGTTTTGATATCTTCAAGCCCGATTGGTATTGTGCTTGGAAATTGACCTGCTTGCTCAAAATTATTTGATTGCAGACAGAGGAATAGCTTTTGAGACTGGAATTTTTCCATGGCACCTATCAACTTGGCATTTCTTTACCTAATTATGCATCTGTTTTATTTTATGCTGTAGAACTAGATTGGTATAATGAGTTGACCTTGTGACTATTAAATTTCAGGCCAAAATTTTAGGGTATTGTTATTTCCATCCACAATTTTTATATATACATCCACTTTTAAAATATATAACCTTATGTAAATTTACTGAAATAGATGAGAGAATAATATTAAATAATTTTTATCACTTTAAATTCATGCGCTAATATTTAGGAATAAAAGGGTTGCTGATACCCTTTGACTCCTTGTAATTTACATTTTGCCTTGGAGCCTTTTTTTATATCTGAGAAATCAATTCCCAAAACTCTCTTTTATATGTATTCTGAGGTAAGAAAGTTTCTAATGCATGTAAATTTCTTCAATTCTGAATATTACTCCATTCTTTCTGCACATTGAACAAATTTTCAATGGTACTTCTGAAATAATTAATTAAATAAATAAATAGAATCTTGAAATCCCACCTTTGATAGAAAAAATAAGCGTTTCTATTACTTCCAAGGACAGAATATGACCTAGTGGAACTCACAAAATTTGACAACTTCGATTGGAAGATATCACAAGAAAAATTGATTCTAGGTTTGGTTCTTGGAGACGAAGAAAACAAAAGTAGTATTTCTATTCCAATATGTTGAGTGCCGTTCACCATTTATTTTTTTAAATTTTATTTGGGACCTACTTAATTATGGATTCTGGGGGTTTCAATTTGGATTTTCTTGATTTCAAAAAGAGGTAGGAAAGAAATGAAGAAATGAATATATTACTTTTTAATGGAAATATTGGTTGAAATAGTGGGGATAAGTTTAATAATATTTAAAATTATGATAGGGATAGAATATATATTGTGTTTAAATGAATAAATTTAGTAATATTGGAATAAACTTGGATGAATATAATACTTTTTATTTTTAATAGGGATGAATTTATAGTGGGATAAATATATAAAAATTGTAGATGAAAATAACGATACCCAAATTCTATCATCTTAATATTTAAAAATCCCAATCAGGTTCTCTTCCCAGAAAAATTCCAACCTTCAAAACTGTTCTGGGTAATTTTTATTGCCTAGCATGAACTATATTATCAAGAAATAATCTATGAATTTAATTATGTATGATGCTGAATCTGCCCAACAATTTGATTTTTGAAATAATCCAAACTGAACCTCGGCTCCTATAATTATAAGATTTGTTGCCTACTCAAGTATTATCCAAAAAAGTTGTCAAACTTGGCTTATAAAAGAAATCTACCAAGTGATCACATTGCCCTGTATTAAGCTTCCTGTTGCATTTCAACTCCCAGTAATCAGGCAAAAGCAAGAGATATGAAAACAAGGGAACTTAGGACAGATATATGCAACGCAGGCACTGTGGGGTGAAGTTGCTGGTGTCTCTTGAGGCACGAATCTTATGCTGTCCAATATGTGGCACTACTAAAATACTTTAAATACCACAGCAGCTGGTTCCTCCTCCCGCACATGGACAGAAACGAGCTGTTTTGTATGGCGTTACCCACAAGGGACATCCAAAGATTATCAAGGGTAGCATCAATGATGTGTTATTGATGAAAAATCTTCTGGTTAAGAAGTTGGGTTTTCCCAACTCTTCCATCCATCTGCGCACAGGTACCACGAGCTTTCTCCAAAATCTGTCCTGCCAAGATTCTCTATAGTGCCTAGACAGCTCGAAACTAGTAATGTTATCTACAGTCCCCATTAAGCAAAGAAGACCTTTATAATAACCAAACCACAACTTTATAGTTCAATAGTAGTACAATGTAATATAGTTCAAGGATATGGTAGCTGATATATTGGAAGATTCAAAAATTTATATCCAATGCGTCTTCCATTACCTTTTCGTGGATGGCCTAGTCCAGCTGAGCAAAATATTATTTATGAGCTCTTTAGGATGACTGTTCTTTTCTTGGTAATTTTTAAATAAAACAACTCTTCTCTAGCATAAACTTGTAATTTATTATACAAAACAAAAATCTGGAATATATTCCTATCTAGTTTCTTAATACATTTATTAGTTATCATAGAATTCAAATTAAAACTATTAGATTAATTTATACAAGAACACCAGAAGAGCAAGGAAAAAATGGGAAAAAGGAAAACTTAACTTCTGATATGATTTTTTATAGAGTATTACAGGTGTTACATGTCATGATTTGGTTTGACACGTTATTTAATCTAGGAAATTTTTGTTGAGTAACTTAAGGTTTCGGATCAAGATTTGGTTAGACACAAGTGATGAACTTTGTCTCCCTAACCTTCTCGCATGAGATTATGAAGCCAAACTGTGTCTGCGCCTCTGCATCATGACTGTTGAAGTTTGATGGACTGCTTCTATGAAGTAAATCCATGACATCATAATCTGCTCAGATTAATGAATGAAGATTGAACGATGAATATCTATACAGTCAACAGGGGTTGAAGCAGGCGTGGATTAAGAAAAATATAAAAATGAGAATAGGCACAATATTGTTATTGGATCAAAAGATTAAATTCTTCTCGTGCTTTAGCTTCCATGTTTTCATATTGCTTACTTGGAAATTCTGTTTGTCATTTCAACATTCTTCCACATTTCAGTACAAATACCATTTTATTCAGGTAATGTGGCTAATAGCATGGATATTCATCACCTGTACAACATATAATCTGATTGGATAAATTTGTCTCAACTACTATCAAACGTTGGAAGCATGCAAGACAGAAGTATTAGGAATTAGGGAACTCATAAGTGTCAAGGACTTAACATCAACTACATTGATCTAAAGACACCTACTGCACCATGGGAAACCGAATTTTATTTACGTAGGTAACTTGAGGATCTACACTTCATATGTGATCATTGTTTCAATTTACATGTTTGTGCAGGCTTCACAGGTTTTGCAACCGGTGCCCTAACTTACAGCTTTGTTCAAACTTTGGAACAAGAACCAGGACTAACTTATGGACGTCTATTGCTATGTATGAAAGATAAGTAAAGCACAAGGAGAAGGAAGCTTGAAAGAGGCCCATTCATCACAGGTATGCTTTTATTAGTTTGGTGTGGTTATTTTTACATGGATGCAGCATCATTAAACAAGTTATAGCATAGTGCAGTACGTAGTGACTGTCGTCAGAGCAAATATGGTACTAGTACAAGACAAATGTGGTCTTCAAATCAACTGACTCTCAAGGAAGGAACAAGTTCGTTCAGAATCAGAAAAAAATAATCTAATGCATAGTGAGCTACTGTAATGTGAAAAGATGGAACATAGAGATGCCAACCACATAATCCTATATTACTTGAAAAAAAAAACGGG
>CAIGRL010234439.1:0-13253 GCA_903798325.1 Fraxinus xanthoxyloides
ACGGAACTCGGGGCGTTACACCTCTTCTATCCTTTGAAGGTGATGCTTTCCATGGATAAGCTATCCATCATAGAGCCCTTGAAGAAGTACGGAATACCTCTCTAGGGCTATCTCTATCAAGAATGTCCACTTTGTTAGGAAAGACGAGTAACATACCGCCTCATCTTCCCTTCAAAGGTGAAATTTACCATGGATGAACCATCCACTATGGAGAACGTCCTTGAAGAGGTGCATGATGCTTTCCATGTGGCCACCTCTATCAATGATGTCCACTTCGTTAGGAGATTCGCATGTTGCCCTCACTGGGGTCGTCTCATCTTCCCTTATGCTTTGTATGGATGAACCCACCATAGAGAACGTCCTTGAATAGGTAGGTGTGTGATGCCTCCTACAGGGCCCTATCACGGATGTCTACTTCGTTAGAAGATGCGCGTGATGTCCCTATTGGGGTCACCTTATTTGTTTGAGTGTGATTACTTAAATTCCATTCATTTGAGCAAGGTGTTTACACTTAAATTCCATTCGTTTGACCGAGGTGTTTATACTTCAATTTCATTCATTTGAGCTAGGTGTTTACACTTGAAGTTCCATTCGTTTGAGCAAGGTGATTACATGAAAAAGTCTCAGTTGTTAAGAAAGCGATGTGACTCCACAAAATTCATTCACTAAAATTCACATAGGAAAAAGCCATTACAGTAAAAAAGACAGAAAAATGTTCAAAGATCTACAACTACGATTAGTCCATCCTCTACTTCTTCTTAAGAGGCCTCTCCTTCTTTGGCTTTAGTGTCAGGGTGACCTCTGGCAGGTCCACTGAACTCATCTTCAAGGAAGCCAAAATCTAGCTCTGGATGAGCCTCTCTCAAACGAGCTAGCATATGTTGGGCATTCCATGAGTCCAGTAGTTGGCGAAGTCATCATACTCCTTCATTTGATCGAAGTTGTCGATATATTTCCTCACTGGCACCTCACCCAATGTCTTCACTTCAGCCTTCAAAGATTCTATCTCCTCTTTTTGGGCTCCAATTAACATCCTCAACTCGACCTTATCCTTATTGGCCCCCTACAACGTGTCGGAGTCTATTCGTTGATGTTCGTTAGACTGACCAATTGACTTAGTCAAGGCCCACTTGAGAAATAGACTCACAGAGTTTATTCTTCAATTGGTTCGCCCATATCTCAGCAGCATCCAACTTCACCTCCGCCTTAATCCTCTTTATTTTAGCATCATCTGCTTCACTTTTGGCCTTCCCAATCTCCTCTTCCCAGTTCTCCAATGCCTCTAACCTATGGCTCAATTCCTCATTTCCTTTACGAATGTTCCGAACCAAATCCTCCACCGTTGTGCCTATACTTAGTGCATGCCACACAAGCGTTGCTGTGAGCCAGTAGATCCTCAACTTTGCAGGAGGTGGTGTGACTTTACCATTCCTCAGTCCAGTATATGTTGTGAACCCGAGCGACATACGAGGTTTTGGGAGGCAGTATTTCCAGAACTATCTCATAGAGCTCATCTAATTGCTCCCAAGGAAGCCAGATAACTTGCCATTATGGGGCGGGGAGGATTCATAGATTTCTTCACCCTTTTCTGAAGTGAATCCACCTTTAGCTGGCGAGGTTTGACATGTCAATTTTCTTTGCTACCATGCTCACGACGCCTCGAAAGTAGCCTTCCTAACCACCTAGTAGGGATAAAAGGGGGTGGAGGAGGTTTGACCACAGTCGCAACCGAAGATGATGCCTCATATGGGCCTACTTTTCTCATCTTTATTAGCGAAGTGCCCTCTTCCACTTAATCCTCCTCCATAGGCAATTGTTTCTTGCTCAGTTGGTTTAGTTTTTTCGTATGCTTCTTATACGCGATTGAACTAGTCTTCAAGGCCTTCGCCTCAGCCACGCTTCAACGAATTAAGTCTTGTCTCAGTGGTTTCTTTAGAAAATTGTCTATAAAATGAGTGTTAGTATGTTCAACTAGGATTAAATGGAATTGAAATTACAGATAAACTCACCTTAGTATGCCATAAATCCGTTTAGGGTGAAGTGTGTGTTCTTATCAATCTGCTCGTTGTAGCTCCGATCCTTGAGTGGTTGCTGATAGACGTAGATAATGATATCCCACTGCTTAGCAAAAATCTCACACATCTGTCCTTCAAATAGAGGAAGTATTAAGTGATAAGAACCCATTCTTAAGTTAAGATAGTTAGGCAGAAGAACTTATTGACAGAAAAGTAACTAGTTGGAACCGTAAGAGGAGCAATAGGGTCATCCTCCATGGTGTCCCACCTCCGAGTAGCCTAGGACCACGATCTCCTCCAATCTTATAGAAGATGGCATGTCTACCACAAAGGCGGAGTGAGGCCCCAGATAGTTAAATAATACCACCCATTGCTTTCAGGAAAGTACAAAGAATGGAAGATGCTAAAGGGCATATCGACGCCAAGCTTGGCTTGAAGCCATAACATCCACGACCCAACCATCCGTCCCCAACGGTTTCGATGGAATTGGGTAGGAGCTAGCTGTATGAGCAAAGGACTAGCCTAAAGAAGGGGTGAAAAGGAAGCCTAGGACCCGCCTCGGTAGATTTTTACTTATAGCCACACAACTTGGCCTCGGGCTTGTGGCCCTTTAACCGGGGTTAGGAACGATAAGATAGATGCTATTAGGAATCCTAAAACTTTTCTTTACACCTAGATAACTTATCTGAAGTGATGTTGGAAGGATAATTAGAGCTCCTACCTAATTGAGGTATCTGCAAAAGGAGTGGGCAATCTCCATATGTTTTCCTCGATCTAATAGCTCTACCTATATCATCTGAGGAGATGACTATTGACTCCCTCATCTCCGAACTCCCCACAATGAGCATCTCCTCACAGAATTGGGTCCAAAAACTTCAGATGCCATTTTGTCGATTTTAAGATAAAATGGAGTAAGGAAGGGAGAATTACCTAGGGATTGGATATCAAGTGAAATGACGATCACCGTGAGCTATCAAAAGACTGCCCAAAATTTAGATTGATGGTCGCTAAAAAGTAAGATTGTGGAGAAAAGAGATTTTTTACAAAGAAAAGGGCCTAAAAATGAGGGGTTTGGCCTTGTATAGGTGATGTCAACACGCCTCAACCGTATATAGGTGATGTCAACACACCTAAAAATTTAGATGATCACTGATCACATCCTCTCTGTCCAAATTCTCGGTGTATCAGCACCATTGTATTCAAACGTCACGTAGTAAACGCCCTGATGAAAAATACGTCACATCGAGCTGATACATCCGTATCTATGATTGTCATTTATTAACTAGGAAGCGTGCCTTTGAAGCAAGCAATGTCCACCTAATCTCCTTGAGAAAATGCAAGAGTTTTCAAATTATTAGTACACAACCCAAACTGTCCAATCACTTAGGACTTCATCTTTGTTACAACCTTTCTCAAAGTTGCAATCACTCAGGGCTTCGTCTTTCTGTTAGGATTTTGCCTATGCTACAACTTTTCTCAAAGTTGAAATCACTCAGGGCTTCATCTTTCAGTTAGAACTTTGCCCCGCTACTACAACTAACAACTATACCCAACAAAGTGACGCTTCTTTTACATGGACACATCAACAAAGTCCATGCATTATATGAATATCCATACATGAACTTGATGGACTATTGTTACATGCATCCACATCATCCTCAATGTGACCATGAGTTGAATGATTGTAGACAAACTAAATTCATCCACGACATGGTTGAAGAATTGAATTCATCTGTCACGTGGCTGACGATCTGGACTCATCCGCCACGTGGTGGCAGATGCTAAGGCCCGCATTTTGTATCACTTTGTCACACCTCAAATTGACTAATCAATAGGACTAACTGAAACTAATTCCAAAGTGATGAGGCAATAAGATACCCAGAATGCGACTACAACTCTTGCCACGAACCACTCCACTTTGACCCTATGTACTAGGAGATCTTTTATGTAAAGATCTCAAAATCAAATCCTTAAGATTGATTGATGGGACACCTATGTGGCAGACTCCAAAATGTCAAGTCATGCATTACTGTGTCAGGAAGCATTAAATACCTGCCTACCTATTGATTGACAGATTGATGCCTATGAAAGGACGACCCATCTAAGATTGGAGCCACGTGCTCTACATCCAATGGTTTCCCTTTCATCTCCTTTCATTATAAATACCTACACTTGTACCATGGGAAGGGAGAGCTATCGGTCCCTAGAGAAGAAAACACTAGTTTTTTTACATTATCCTTGTACACACACATTTACATTGATTATCATGTTCCAGTGATCATCACCACCACAGGACACCACAACTCCGGTTACAAACTCACTAACTTGACCTTCGGAGTGCTCGCGGCCACAAGTGACTAACAATGCGTTACAATGTCCAGGAAGGAGCTTACGTGGAGTTATATCTTGTTAGCCACGTGTTTGGGTCACTTTTCGGGGTCAACAAGTTGCACTCCAAAACAGCCCTATCACCCCACTATTTTCCAACTTTGGTGTATCTAAACATCATGTAAATGTATCATTAATGATCTAACATTTATCTAAATAAATTTTCCAAGCTTTAGAGGTATTTAATATGAAGGTTGAAACTATGAAAAATCTCAAATTGGACATCTGTTTTTGAGTTTTAATAGCCTGGTCTATTTTCATTCATCTTTTCACATCCTTATCCACATTAAATCATTCCCAAATTTTTATGTATATGAAGGTATTAATGCCACATTTACCTCATGTACAAGATTTTTAGTCTCAAGTGCAGTCCTTTTTACAAAACACCAAATCATGCAATCTCCCAATGATTGTTTTTAGTTTCCATTGTATTAGCATGCACCAATTTGATCTAAGCTATTAGAAATCTTTTTATAGAACTTGCGTCCATGTTGAGTTCATTCGAGTTCTTGTAATCAATTACCCTTCTTTTTGCTATCATAAATTCACCAACAACGTCCCAACATGATCTAAAAAAATCCAGAGGTTCAAGAGGTTATAGAAGTGTAATAAATAATGAAGACAAACCTCAAAACAGTGAACTAACTTAGCTGCACAAAACTTCCAATTCCAGCCCTTTGTTTTCTGCTTATTTTTGGTTCTTCTGCTTTCTTTTTCACTTGTGATCAATTGGGATAAGTTGAAGGATTTAATAACTTATGTGGTAGATAGATATGAAGTCGTTAAGGAGCTTGAGTCATGCAATAATGCTTAGGAATGAAGAAATTGGCTATGAAAGGACAAGTAGCTCAAGCACGAGGTGTTCTTTGTAGTAAAAATGTGATTTTACACCTATCTTTGCAGGTGTATATCCAGTGTCCTTGACCTATTTTACTTGTCCTGAGATCCCAAAATATTTTATAGAGATAATTCCTTAACCGTTCATTTAATTACTTACCTGATTAATACTCGATTCTCGATTGACTTCAACAATTTGCACTTCAATATTTATATCATCACGTGGACCTCATATTACTGTATTGTGATAATGACATTTCATGCCTCATAACCCAAATATATTAAAAACTTAAATAGGGTGGTAACCTTGATCGTTCGAATCAAAAGCTTGTAACTTTACCAATAATAATTTCGACACTTCTAGTCACAAATGTTTAACAAATCAATACCCAACATCTCGATTAACAAAATTTTCTACCATAACTCAATGTAGGATTCAAGATCGAAGACTAACAACATATAGAGATCTTAACACCTCAATGATCAAACGCACCATAAGAGAAAGCAATTTCGAATTATTGATGCAAAATGGCAATGTAGATTGCAAGTAACACATGAATTATATGGGCCAAGTGTGAGATGTAAAGTTCGAGGTATTACACACACTGAAATATACCAAAACGTTCCAAAATGTACCAAACTTCACGAAATGTACCGTAACTTCTAAAAATGTACCAAAATGCATGAAGTATAGCGAAACATATTAAAATGTACGATAATGCTCATAAATGTATCATAAATGTAAAAATGTATTGACATGTACAAAATGTGCGTCAAAATGTACCAAAAACACTCCATAAAAGTAGCGAAGTTGCCAAAATATTCCAAATGTGCATAATGTTCCATAAATTGCCAAAAATGAACCTAAATACATGAAATGTACAAAAAAGTGCGATATATAAGGCTTTCCTATTAGAACGGGTTGTTCAAAACGATTCCCGACCTTCTGCAAATATTCTGCTTTTTCCTGGATACATACTTCAAAATACATCATAACGTGCCAAATTGTGCCAAAAAGTTGCGAGTACAAAAACATTGCAAAACGCTATAAAATGTATAAAATTCGCCAATTTTACCAAAATGCTCCAAAAAATAACAAAACATCAACAAATATATCAAAATATGTGAAATATACCAAAACACTAAAAAATGTCTTTAAATGTGTGAAGTATTACTTGCCAATATCTTGACACGCAAAATATTCTAAAATGTGCAGAAGTGTGCCCTAATATTCCAAAATGCATTAAAACATTCCAAAAATGCGCCAATGCTGAGTGTACCAAAATGCCAGAAGATGTATCAAAACAAAACGAAATATACCAACATATGCAAAAATGTATCCCAATATGTGAAACGTATAGTAAGTTATAGAAATACACCAAAATAAACAAAAATGTACCATAAATTCGCCAAAATGAATCATGACATGTCAAAATGTACCAAAACATGTCAAAATGTACTAAAATATACAAAATATATGAAATGAGCTAAAATGTATGAAGATGAATGAAATTTATGTAAACTATATATAATGTACAAAAATACACAAAATACACCAACATGCTTCAAAATATACCACAAGCAAAATATTCCATAACTCGAAAAAAAGACTTAAATGTGAAAAATGTACCATTATACACTGAAATGTATTAAAACGTTCTAAAATGTACAAACGTTCTAAAATGTACCATAATGTGTGAAATTTACTAAAAAAAATGACAAATACTACCAAAATGCTTAAAAATGTACCATAATACTCGAATTGAACCGTAACTCGCCAAAAAATGCTCGAATTATACAAAACGTGCCAAAATCCATCATAACATGCACCACATGCTCCAAAATGTATTAAGGTACACGAGATTTATCAAAACTCGTCAAAGTATGCCAACAAGCGAAAAATGTACCAAAAGGCTCTAAATGTGCAAAATGTTCCAGAAAGTAACAAAAATAGATAAAAGTGCATGAAATGTACCAAAAAGCTCCGAAGTATTCTAAAATGTGTGAACTGTTTCATAACATACAAAAAAATATCATAACATGTAAAATTTATCAAAACGCATCAAAATGTACCACAATGAATCATAACATGCTAAACTATACAAAAATGCCCAAAATGCATCAAATTTACCAAAACTAATAAAATAGTGAAATGTACCAATACACTAAACAATGTACATAAGTGCACGAATTGTATCAAAACACTCCACAACATTGTTATCAAACATGGCCCGACAGGTTAGCCTGATGAATTGGTGTCCCAGGCCCTTAATCGAACCGAGTAGGATTATATTGGAAGAATGCAAGCCACCTTGACCGGGTCAACTCGCGCTTTTTTGATAAAATCATCGACCACATCTAGCTTGCTTAACTAGGTAATTTTTTTAATTTTAAAATTTAGAGTCCATCGAATTGAATACTAGACCTCTAGATAATAGAAATGAAAACTCACCTCTAGAACAAGAAATAGTTTGTTGTCATTTTGTGTAAGTAGCTATATATAATTCATAAATTACTTACTATTTTCTAGAAATATTTAGAAAGGAATTAGTTCAATATTTTACTTCATTTTATAATAAATTAAGATGAATTGAATATATAATAACATAAATCTTTGGTCTATGGTTGGTACATAACAAAGAGGGAAATGTCATAAATTTTTTAATATAATATAAAAAATTATAAAATTAAAAATTAACCGTTATCACTAATAAGTAAGTTTACAAACTCACTAATTTAAAGACACACAAATAATTAGTGACAAATAACTAAAAATTTTAATTATATCAAAGAAAAAGATATATAATATAAGAAATTTTAAATATTTTTTAAGTAATGACCCATCAGTCCGATCACCAATCCAACCAGTAACCTAATGACCCAGTATGTATATCGGGCTTATGCCCGAATCAAGGCTAACAACTATGCTCAAAAAAGAATAAAAAATGCTCCCGTTAGTTAACATTCCAAAATTGAATAAAATACTTGAAAGATACCGAAACGTGCCATAATGTGCCAAAAAGCGCCATAATGTACCAAAAAGCGCCATATGTACCAAAAGATTGAAGTTTACATTTCTCATAATGTACAAAAGCACATAAAAATGTATCAAAATGTGTCAAATGTATAGAAACGCTCCAAAGTATACCACAATATGCGAAATGTTCCATAACTTATCAAAAATGGACCAAAATGTGCAAAGTGTACCACAATGCGCCAATTCCAGCATAACGTGCCAAATTGTACCAAAAGTCATGAAATGTGCAAAAACGAATTAAAATGTACCATAATGTGTGAAATAATTTGAAACGTTAAAAAATGTACGAAATTTGCCAAAGGTACCAAAATCTGCAAAATGTACTAAAATGTGCAAAATGTACCAAAACACTAAACATATATCAAATGTGCGAAATGTACCATAACTTATATAAAAAATATATAAAAATGTACGGAATGTATCAAAATGGTTCAAAACGTACAACAATGCACCAAATTGAATCATTACATTTGAATCAAAGTACACAAAAATATGCCAAATTCGCCAAACGCACCAAAATGTACAAAAAGTACCAAAATGCAAAGAACAATCCTAAATGCGCAAAATGTATCAAAATACACGAAATATATCAAAACAAGCCAAATATACCATAACGTGCGAAAACAATTCATAATATACAAAAATATGAGAAATACACCCACAAGCTTCAAAATATACCAAAATGTGCAAATATAACATAAGTTACCAAAAATGGACATAAAATGCATAAAAAGTGCCAAAATGTACCACAATACGTCAAATGCATCACAATGTACCAAATTGTAAGAAAAGTCGCGAATGTTCAAAACGTGCCAAAATGCAATAAAATGAATAAAATCTGCCAACCCTACCAAAACGCTCCAAAATATACTAAAACGGTGATGAATACATTACCAAAATGTTGTAAAAGGTACTAAAACGAGTGAAATGTATCTTAACTCGCTAAAGTTGGATCAAGATGCGTGAAATATACCAAAATGCGCCAAAATATACCACAATATTCCTAAATGTACTAAAACATTCCAAAATGTACCAAATGCGCGAAGTGTACTAAAATGTAAAAAATTGTATCAAAACGAACTAAATCATATTTACCGAAATAAATATAATTACCTTGATAGGATATTCCCTTCAATCTTCCTTCATGTTATTTATGGAATCTAGTTCGTTTAAGGTTATAGTTGATGGATACCAACATCTGTAAAATGTTCCAAAACACTTCAAAATGCATAAAACTACGTGAAACCAAAATGCATGAAATGTACCCTAATGTGTAAAATCAAGAATAACATGACAAATTGTATCAAAAGTCACAAAATCTACCAATACGCTCCAAAAATATGAAGAATATATCAAAATCTGCAAACTATACCAAGATGCTAAATATGTATTAGATGTGTGACACGATACTTACCAAATATGAATTCAAATGTGTGAAATGTATCAAAATGCATCAAAACATACCAAAATGCATCATTACGTGCTAAAATGAACTAAAATGCACCAAATTTGCCGAACGCGACAAAAAATATTAAAATGATTGAAATGTATCTAAATACTAAAATTTTTATTGAAATGCGCTGAAGCTTATTTATCAAAACAAATCACCTATCATATGCTTCATTATTCCTCTACATTGTTTACAAAATCTAGTTTTTTGGCGTTATTGTTGATGATTCACCAACATGTGCAAAATATGGTAAAATACTCCAAAAGTATAAAATCTAGCATATTGTGACAAATTGTGCCATAAGTCATGAAATGTACCAATACACTCCGAAATTTACTGTAATGTGCGAAATATACTAAAATGTTATATAATGTAGGAAATTCACAAAATATACCAAAATGCTAAATATGTATCAAATGTGTCAAATGTATAACTTACAAAAAATGAATCCAGATGTGCATAATGTATCAAACTCATCAAAACATACCACAATACATCCAAATGCATCATTACGTGCTTAATGAACCAAAATGCACCAAATTGGCCAAACATGACAAAATGTATTCAAATGAGTGAAATGTACGAAACACGGAAAATTTTATTAAAATGTGCAAATGTGGCAAAATGCGAAAAAAGTACCCATACACACTAAATTATACAAAAATGCAATAAATGTATCAAAACTCCCCAAAATGTACTTAATGTGTCAAAATATACCAAAATGATTGAAATTTTCCAAAACATTCCATAATATACTAAAATTCATCAAAATATACCAAAATTCGCGAAAATTCACCAACAAGCTCCAAAATATACCACAACGTTCGAAATGCTCCATAAGTTGCCAAAAACAAATCAAAACATGCACAATGTACTACACGAAATATATAGTAACTTCTCAAGATGGGCCAAAATGTAGAAAATGTACTAAAATGTGCCGAAATGTATCAAAATGTACTAAAATACACGAAATTTATCAAAACTCGCCAAAATGAATGAAATTTACCTAAACAATCTATAATGTAGCAAAATGTAAAATGTACCAAATTATAATAGAATGTACGAAATACTCCATAACTTGACAAAAACAAACCAAAATGATCAAAATGTGTCCATAACTTCCAACAATGAGCCAAATATGTCAAATTTACGAAAATCACCAAAATGTCTTTAATACAATGCATCATAATATGCCCAAAATGCTAGAAAATTATCAAGACGTGAGAAAATATATCAAAATGAGTGAAATTTATTAAAATACTGAACAATGTATAAAAGTGAACAAAATCTACCAAAACATTCCAAAATGAACAAAAAAAAGTACGAAACGTAGTATAATTTTCTATAAGCACTGAATTACTTGAAAGATTGGTAAATGCGTCAAAATACATCATGAAGTACCATAACTTAACAAAGCACTTCAAAATGTACCAAAAACAAGTCAAAATGTATTGAAATTTATAAAAACGCTATAGAAATTTATCAAAATGTAACAAAATACACAAAATGTACAAAAATGCTCCAAAGTATCCACAAAAAGCGAATATTTCATAGCTGATCAAAGTTCACCGATATATACAAAATGTACAAAAACGTGATAAAATGCACCATATTCTGCCATAATTCAAGATAACGTGTCAAATTGACCTAAAGTTATGAAATGTATCACAATGTGCAAAATATACCAAAATGTTACAAAATGTACAGAATTCCCCAGACATACCAAAATCTAAAAGATGTACTAAAACGCAGAAAATGCACCAAAATGTTAAACAGTATCAAGTGTGCAAAATGTACGACAACTTACTAAAAATATATCAGAATATGTGAAATTTATCAAAACGCTTCAAAACTTACCACAATGCATCATTTCGTATGAACCAAAATTCACCAAATTTTCCAAACGCGAACAAATACATTAAAATGCGTGAAATATAGCAAAATGCAAAGAATGTATCCAAACGCATCGAAATATACAAAAATGCGGAAATTGTACTGTAATGAGCCAAAAAATATTAAAATACATGAAATATACTAAAATAAGCCAAGATGTAGCGTAATATGTCATAATGTACCATAACGTGTCAAAATGCATCAAAATTATATGAAATGTAACAAAACAAGTTAAAATGTAGCAAAATGATTGAAATTTTCCAAAACAATCCGTAATACAAATGTTCATCAAAATATACAAAAATATGGAAAATGCGCCAACAAGCTCCACTAATAGTAACAAATGTTCCATATGATAATTCAAGAATAACTAATCAAGAGGGGGGCAGGAATTGGTTATATGATTTTTTTTCGAAATATAAGTCACATGCCCAAATAAAAAGTTATGGTTCTACGGGCAAATGGAGAAGTTGAGAGTAGTAGCTCAAGTGACGATGAGATGCCACCATTAGAGGATTGTTTTGATGTTGAAGTGGAAGAACCTGTATAGGGTGATTTACTTGTTACGGGCAAATGTTTTAGTATGTACGTTCATTATTGATAGTGGGAATTGTACTTTGTTGCTAGTGCTTTGTTGATATAAAAGTTGAATTTGAAGTGGCAGAAGCATCCTACACCGTACATGCTGCAATGGCCGAATGACTGTGGAGAAGTAAAGGTAAACAAGCAACTTCGGGGTACCTTTTTCAATTGGCAAGTATGAGGATGAAGTTCTTTGTGATGTGGCACCGATGTATGCTGGTCATATATTGCTTGGGCGACTGTGGCAGAGAGAAGTGAGAAAAAAGGAGAGAGAAAAATNTATTTTTCACACAAGATGCCACGTGAAGGATAAGATATGTACGTTGACTATTGATAGTGGGAGTTGTACTAATGTTGCTAGTGCTTTGTTGGTAGAAAAGTTGAATTTGAAGTGGCAGAAGCATCCTACACCGTACATGCTGCAATGGCCGAATGACTGTGGAGAAGTAAAGGTAAACAAGCAACTTCGGGGTACCTTTTTCAATTGGCAAGTATGAGGATGAAGTTCTTTGTGATGTGGCACCGATGTATGCTGGTCATATATTGCTTGGGCGACTGTGGCAGAGAGAAGTGAGAAAAAAGGAGAGAGAAAAATAAATAATGAGGCTTCTTGCTGAAAAACATGAGGTTGAATTCGGTAAAGTACTTGTACTCATGTACAAGAATGTTTATTTTTCTACTAATGAGCATAACCCATCTTTGCCTAGTGTGGTTGTGTCTTTATCGCAGGACTTTGATGACCTATTTCCTGAGGAGATTCCCCATGGGTTACCTCCTTTAACAGGAACTGGGCATCAAATAGACTTCATACCTGGTTCTGCCATGCCAAATTGACTTGCTTATAGAGCAAATCTCGAGGAAATGAAGGAGATACAAAGGAAAGTGGGAGAGCTATTGCAAAAAGGATTTGTAAGGGAGAGTCTCAGCCCATGTTCGGTTCGTGTCCTCTTAGTTCCAAAGAAAGATGGAATATGTGTGTGGATTGTCGAGCTATTAAAAAGATAACGGTAAAGTATAGACATCCTATCCCCAGATTAGATGATATGCTTGA